>JAOWCC010000371.1:0-43818 GCA_030867875.1 Actinernus sp. WN-2022
GCACAAAATAATGGGTTCAAGCCTGTGTTGGTTAATAATTAAAGTAAGTACATTTTATTATATTTATTGTAATTATATTGTTACTCAGTAAAGAAATATGAGACTTCAACTAAGGAAAGGGGTTGAACTGAAACAAATCAGCATACCTAGGAAGGGATAGGGTAGGGTTATGATTAAGTGCAATTGTTAAAGTCACCCAAAATTACAATCAAAATACCCTAATACTCTTTCTTTACCAGGTACAAATGTAACAATGTATACATAGTACATATATATGTTTTTTTTTATATAACACTGCATAAAGTATTGGAAAAGTAAAAAAAATTTATAAGAACTGAGGGGGGGGGGGGGGGGGGGGGGGGTGCTATACTTTTTAAAATTATATTAATTATATTTAATATACAAATTAAAAATAATATTTTCTTATGAAATTACGACAAAATGTTTATAAAATATACTGTGTTCCTTTTTCCTTATGTAGGGAAATTCGTTTTTTTAACATTCACTTTGTTTTACCACTTATATTTAGGGTATTTATTACCTTTCATATTTGAGAAGATCCTATTGATCCCTCTGAAGAGAATAATCGCTTGCACAATCGGGAAAAGAATCATAAGTAATTAAAGATTACAATTAAAGGTCTTACAATTTTTAATAAGGAAACTTAAAATGCTCACCTTTCATCAACTTGCAGCTTTTCAAATATATGTCCGGAAACTACGCAAAAATGTCTCAAAGGTATAAACGCTTACGAGCAAGTACTGAATTGCACTTTAAGTTCATGATCACCGTTCAGGAAATAAGAGTTGTCGAGATTTTTCAAACCCTTATTCGGCTCCAGCGGTTAGAAAAATCCAGGTTTAATAGTAATAGTATTAAAGAATACTGAAAATCCCACGATCCGCGCAAAAGCCGGTGCCGAATTCGTAATCTTCCGCGAAAATGAAAGTTGCCGCCAGCCACCCACTGCGTATTATGTCTTACTGACCCACTCCTCCCTTTATTATGGCAACATCACGTGGTTTCTTGAATTACGTCAACGCAGTTGTCAAAATTTTACTAGCACCACCCCGAGAACAATTTCCATTCCCCAAGTCCGCCATCTTTGTCCGCCATCTTGGATTGGGCGCGCAAGGCCTCATGGTAAAGTTGCTTATGGATCTGAACTGGGGCCCAAAAAAAAAATTTGCCCGGGCCGGTTGGTACTTGAAAGGAGGGCAGGCTGTTGTACCGGGTAACAATAGAAAAAACTAACAATCCCCTTCTCTTCACGAGTAGCACAACAGGTTCTTTAACGTCCCCCATTTATGAAGAGAAAGTGTTGGGAGACAAGGCCAACGGCTTTTACGTCCCTGCCCAAGGACGCGGTGGAGCCTGATTCGAACTCACGACCTCCCGCATTCATGCCCGGTGCTCTAACATGAGCTGCTCTACAAACTAAGCTCGCCGGCCGTGCTAGGTTGTTTTATTGTAGGTTGTATAGTTACGAAATAAACATAAAGCAAGCGGTGTTATCATGTGTTCAAAATATTTAATATTTTAAATATTTTATTTGTTATAGCACGGGCTGAGTATTGCAGCTTAAACTTGGTGGGGCCTGCTTTTACTCCTCACACACTCCCCACTACATTAAAGTGCCGCTACGATTAAATTTTGACATATCAATTTTTTCTCATATTCATAAAGTAGAGTTGCTATATTATTACCAGTTTAAACCGTTTTTCGATACGATGACGGGAAGTCTTATTTTTTGGACTTCGAATCTTGAATTTTACGTCCGCCATTACTCGAACCCGTTCCTGTATGTGGGCGAGGAATGCCTAGTCATTTTTTTAGCGTACGTGACGTCATACACTTAACACAACAACACGTGTGACTACTTTTCCCAAACAAACCTTCACGCGAACTAGTTAACATATGTAGCAAGAAAGTTTACCATTTTCCCGCTTTGAAATGCAAACAAAACCTTTTGAATATAAATAATCCTTCAAGTTTGTGCATTGTACAGGACTGTAGCAATTTAACGAACCACAAAGCTGGCATATCGCTACATTCAAGCCTTTAGTCTAGTTGAGTATACGGTTTGTAATTATCTTCAAGCCTCGTGCAAGGATGATTTGTGTACGTTTTGAGGACAGAAGCTTCTCCATAATTGTTTGTATCACATGGAATAGCCGGTAAGATCGTACCAGAGTCCAATATAACAGTTCAGAAGAAGGCCAAACCAGCCAAACCAACTGACAGAATGTACTACGAATGGACTACTACTAGTATAGATTAACCGAAAAATAAGCGGCTACGTTTGCTGAGAACATAGTTTGTCATAAATAACTCATATTGCTGTTTCCTATAAACAGATAAACCTATCGATGTAGTATGCCTTTTAATTTACTGCTAATTTTATTTTCAAGACAATAAACCACAGAAGAAACCACCAATATTATTTCATGAAGTACCTTGATTCAGTTGTTTGTGTGTCAAACAGCCGAAACGGGGGCGCACGAAGTTTGGTTCTGTGATCGCCACTGTAAAAGCTGCAGACCAGTCAGTTTCAATACATTTTTTTAGTCTCTAGTAAATTCTTATCACTCACGATTTCATGTTAGACAAGAGAGCGATATAATTTTATAGCAATTACATTGTATTTTAGAATGTAGATTCGCCGGAAAATCTATTGCCGGGACACAGATAATTATCGATCTCTCTCATTAATTTACGAACTAGCAATCCTGGTTTCACTATAAACAATGAACAAACCTGATCATTACCTTAGTGATTTCTCCGCTGAATATCGGAGCGCGGTAATA
This sequence comes from Actinernus sp. WN-2022, assembly GCA_030867875.1. NCBI lineage: Eukaryota > Metazoa > Cnidaria > Anthozoa > Actiniaria > Actinernidae > Actinernus > Actinernus sp. WN-2022. The sequence continues at coordinate 2,808 of JAOWCC010000371.1, forward strand.
CGTCACAAGTCTAGACCCCCGCCACGACTCAGACAAACAAACCGCTTTTCTTGTATCAACTTACAAGAATTGACAAGCACTTCTGTTCGTCCTCTGTCTATTCTATCAGAAATGACTGCTTTCCTGGGCCATATTTTGATAGAGAACCTGATGATTATACTGTCGAACAGCTTAAACTTTGGCTGAAATACAGAGGATTGAAACAAAGCGACAAACGTCGATCTTGTCGAGATAACAACCAACTACGAGACATGCTTAATTAATATACTATATAGTCAAGCCCTATTTAAACTGTATCCCAAACTCATCTTTTCCCATGCAATATCATTGAAAGACTTCACCTAAACATTGAAAAGTTACAAAGGTCAGGTTTTCCTGTAAGGCAAAAAAAAAAAAATGTAGCCGCGCGCCGAGTGCATTCATCTGCGAATGGAGATAGGAAATTCTTCAATAAAACTCATCGGAGACCAAAGCTGTTATGGCTGGAAGAGCATATACATTAAAATTATGAACTGATAGCATCCTAAAATTCGGCAATCTTGCTTATGTTGGTGTGCTCTTTCAAACCATTATATTATTGTTTGCATTTGTCGAGTTTTCAAATTTAATACCTCCAAGATTCCACGCGACACCTCCGAAAGAAATTAACTTCATTTGTGTTCAGAAAATATATCAAAGCATTGTAGATGTACTGTAGTCGAAGCTTTGCTTTCAAAATTTATTTAGAATCCACTGATAAATTCAACTGGTAAACTTAATGGTTGAACAGTAGTTCCTTCTCACTGTTTACTGGTGTGTATAGTCAGGGTTAATTCAGTAATTTATAGCCACTTACGTTTCATTTCCAGACCTAGTCTCGTTCTTCTGTGCTTTTAAAGGAGCTCATTCAACCAAGATGCATTGCGAGCTCAAATTTCCGAACCGGGAGAGCTTCTTGAAACAAATCCTATTCCATCGGTCTCACAGGGGCATACCAGTTGATTACTTATAGGGGAATATGTTCCTTATTTATTAGCTTTTGTGTTCAGTCATATATTTCCGAATTTTCACCTGCCAGGGGAAGTATTCAACGTACTTTGGAGTCGCCTTTGGTCAGTGAAATTATTACTAGAGCCTGTCGGGTCGAACTTCTGGGAAAGAAGTTTCTGATTGGTTTTCCTGCTTTTAATCCTATTACCAAAATCGAAATTTCCTATCCCTTTTCCTACCATTTTCAATAACGTACACTCTACGTTTTACGGTAGCAAACCGGCCTTAAGCTTGAGCAGCTCAATTGCTAGCAGGGAAGTGACCGAGAGGCATACAGATTGTTATACCACTGTGACACGTGCACAGCATGCATGGGTAAGAAGCACTCTCCTCACTTGACTACACATGCGAGCATGTCTCGGATGCCTAATTGGTACCGATCGAGTTTCTTCAGGTTGGTGACTGCGAAACAGTGGTGCCAGCTTAGTGCGAGCGAGTACAAAATAATATCAGAAGTATGCATGGTCAGTGACAGTGGCATCTTTAGTCCTAGTGGTATCGGTAGTCCAAGTGGTCTGAGTCGAGTGTCTCGGTGGCCTAAGTGGTCTCGGTAATCTGAGTGTCTCGGTGGCCTTAGTGGTCAGAGTGGTCTCGTTGGCCTGAGTGGTCTCGGTGGCCGGAGTGGTCTCGGTGGCCGGAGTGGTCTCGGTGGCCGGAGTGGTCTCAGTGGCCGGAGTTGTCTCGGTGGCACGAGTGGTATCGGTACGTGGTCAGGGTGTGGTCTCGGTACGTGGTCAGGGTGTGGTCTCGGTACGTGGTCAGGGTGTGGTCTCGGTACGTGGTCAGGGTGTAGTCTCGGTACGTGGTCAGGGTGTGGTCTCGGTGGCCAGACTGTGGTCTCGGTGGTCAGAGTGGTCTCGGTGGTCTCGGTGGTCAGAGTGGTCAAACTGGTCTCGGGTCTGTGTTGTCGTTGGTCTGAGTCTTAATTACAGTCGCACCTCCTGTGCGACCGTAATGAGCGGACACCTCCCACAAACGGACACCTCTTGTAAGCGGACGCGGCCACATATCTCTAGGTTCGCATGAACCAAAATAATCTATATTACAATATTCATTGAATATTTCATTTTTCAGATGTAGCCAGGTTTATCTCTATACTTAGTTCAATCATAGATCTGAGCGAGTTACAATAAGTCGCCCAATAGTATGCACTAGTTAAATAATTATATACTTCACAATTCACGAGTTAAAGAGTAAAGAGAAAGCATTGATGAGAAATCTGCATGTGCGCATCCACGAGTTCATTCATTAAATGCGAACAGCGGCGACCATTTTCGCGCACAGACATATCTCAATTTGACGACGTGTGGACGCCCGGATCAATATTTTATTTCTTTTTTCCTAGATACTCATGGACTCGGACACTTTTAAGATTTAAATATCCAATTGAGATAATTTCAAAAACAGAGTATCACCTTTTATAACAGACTAGTAGGTTGTTAAGAATATGTAGACGTCTGTATTTCAGGCTACTATACAGTTAATTACATTGGTTGACAAAGTTTAAATTATACCATGCAGTACCATACTACATATCTCCATGGCTCCTATAGAAACATGAACTGTATATTTTAAATTCAAAATTATTGTTGTTGAATCCGCTATAATATAAGGTTTCAAATAGGTTTCATATACATTTATTTATTTAAACCTATTTTTAACTTTTGAATAGTTTCAATTGATCACCATGCATGCAGCCCTATATATTTTATATGCAATAGCATGGTTATACTTACAGACTATCATTCAAATAGTCAATGTAAAATATATTTGGAAAAAACAGCAGCTGATCACAGTCTGCATGCATGATTTCCAAAAAATAATTTAATTAATTCAAATATAAATATTTTGTATAATTACAGTATGTATTTTTCAAATATATTTGAAATAGACTATTTTTATGCTATTTCAAAAAATTACTTTCAAAATATTTTACAAATATCAGATTTTAAATCAACAGCCCTAAATGGTCGCCTTCAAATTTGCATTCAAATCAAGTTTATTTCAATTACATTTGAAAAAACTGCAGCTTTACAATATTTTCAAAATACATTTTGATAGTGTATTTCAAACATATTTCAAATAGAGTATTTTTGCCATTTATCATTTATAAAAATTATATTTTTAACCAGTTTCAAAATTGTTTACAAATATCATATTTGGAAGTTATTTTACACTTTTAGACCAACAGCTTAAAATGATACTGTCAAATTAGCGTTCAAATAGTCTATTTTAAATCTATGTGAAAACAAACTGCAGCTCTACATTATTTCCAAAACACATTTTAAACGCCCTATTTTAACACTATTTCTTTATTGAAATAGATGAAAAATAAGTACATTATTTGTTTTACATTTCATGGAATTTAACTATACTTCGAATACTTTTCAAATTGGTCGTATTATTTTCATTTATTTATAAAAGTGTATAACAACGTAGTGTTATGGCCTAAAAATAGTTTTCAAATAGTTAAACTATCTTAAAACATTTTTTTTTGTTAAGGGTAAGATTCGGTAGATTGAGAAATACCACTATTAATGTATTCGCATACTTTCGTCGCAATCATCCAATCAAGTACTAGCACGGCCTGTCAAGTAATCAAACAAAACCACAAATGCGAAGTACAGTGTAATGCGAAGTACAGTGTATGTAACTACAGGCAGCCCAAGCTCTGTATTTGCACTGTGTGACTAATTTTGTATATATTAGGCCATAAATATTTCACTTAATTCTCAGATAAAGAAAATAAACTTACTTAGTTTGTCGTTGTCCTGTTGTTTCTCTGGGGTCTAGAAATGGCGGTTATGGGGCATTTCTCTCACTTTTGGATTTTCTCTCTTCTCTCTGTCTAAAGAAAGGAAAAGGCTGCACCCTCGAATTCAAACCACAACTCACTTGAGGACGATTTGTTCTCACGAAAACCCGTCCGATCAGCGTAATTTCCACCGTCAGGTGAAGGTAGATAGTTTTTCTTACCCCATAAGTTTTCAGACTTGAGAAATCCTTATCCAAACTCTTCCAAATGAATTCATTTCTTTGAAAAAGCCCTCTCATCCGTCGCACAGGACTGCGTATTTGCATCGATTCGGACATGACCGTTGCAAAGTCGGATTTGTAGCCTGGCCTGCTGACAAAATTACTCTTTCCGGCATAGGGACAGTCAATAAATTGCAAGATACTTTACTCTCTCCCCACGTGGTCTAACGGGCCGCCTATTGTACTGAGTAGCCAATCGCGTGGCGAAGACCACAGGTCGCCGGATTTTTCTCGGAAGCAAGTCGTTTGTCTGGTCGACTGCACTGCTGCACGAAATGTTTTCTAAACTGAAAAGGGTGGGAAATAATAGGGAGAAAATACAAACTTGATCAATAAGAAAGCTAAAACGAATCCAGGTTTTGGACCAGGATTTCCTCAACAATGGCAATCCCAGAGAAATAAACGAGGTGTCGGATTTCTTCGCCACTCTTTCGTACCTGCTCCCGTGGAAAATCCGTGCCAGTCTCCGGCGGCGACCTGTGTTCTTCGCAGATTAGCTACTCGGTACAATAGGCGGCACGTGAGATCCCGTGGGGAGAAAGTAAAGTAGTTTTCCGGTTTAGTTTGATAGTTTCACGAAGTGGAAATAAACAGAAGGCCGCCAATTTAGCGTGGTTGGGCCGTATTCTTTAAGAACATTTGTGGTGATTATATACTTGTAGTAATAACATGATCACCTCGGTTTTCTTTGTTTGTTCAGGGACATTTAATCTCTAAATTCCTTCATCAGCAGTAATTGTTATAATTTTCCCTCATTGACATGCAAGAGGCAAAATTAGAAGGGCATGCACACTGATGAGGAAACATCCCCTGACATACCGGGTTATGGAGTAATGCCTGCTAACTCTGTACCCTACCTATTTTATGGCTCAAGAAAGTTATTCTCTTCATTTCTCAAACCCGTTTCTTCCATGTGATGTTATTTAACTCCATGTATGCTGTTTAAATATTTAGTCAAACACATATTTAGTGTTATTCCTCTCAAAAACAACACGCTTGTCCCAGGCTCATAAAGTCGTATACTTCGCTGCTAACTTTGGGAATGTCGAATAAAGAACTTGAATAACAGGTGATCGAACTCATATGGAGGTAACTGTTGCGAATATTACGTTTCCTTGTTTATCGACACCTAGCCTGCGTTTCATCCGAACAAAACCTTGTTATTGTCGTCTGCGAACCAGCGACGGAAAGCTTGTTCTAGACCCCCAGCAGCGTACCGTGATTTGAGTACGCGTTCTGATTGGCTTTTAAAAATGCTTTTTCTCACACGCCTTCTGACTGGCTATTTTGAAATGACTAGGATCGTCCAATTACAGCGTAAATGTACAAATTAAATAAGCAACGACTCGCTTTTGTCGGCATTTTACACGAGCTCACTAGTTCAGCCTAAAAATAAATGAGTTCTTCCAAAATATTTGGTATTTCTTGTTAAAAGCTAAGAACAGAATATATACGAAGCTATTTGAACCGATTCTACATCCATATTTTTAAGTTTAGCCTCTATATTCCACTAAGGATTTCCTGCCAGACGAGTGTTCTGGCGCGAGGACAGGCTGGTGACAGTTGAATGGCAAGTCAGAAGACGTGTAAGAAATGAGCATTTTTAAAAGCCAATCAGAACGTGTGCTCAAATCACGGTACGCTGCTGGGGTCTAGAACACGCTTTGTGTCGCTGCTTCGCAGACGGACTATACCAGAGAAAAGTCCGGATGTGACGCAGGCTAATCGACACCAGGAACCGACAGAAGATTTTTATGTCACAATATAGCTATTTTCTTCACTGAACATTTCTGTTTATTTACGAACCTCTCGATTTATTGCTGGCTGTCCTTGCTCATTTTGTACTTTCTCTCCGTTTTTCACTAAAATAATGACAGTTCGAAATTCAGCTGTTTTAGGGCTATCAACGTTTGCCGGGCATTAACATATCTCATAATGCCCGTGGGTATTATGGGAAAATCTCAACCGCTAAACAGCCAATCAGAACGCTCGCCTTTGCCTGAAGTAGTTCGTGCCATATAATAAATTTGGTTAATCACGGGGACTCTTTTGGCCCGCACGTCTGGTGTGTATTGGTGCGTGCTTATCAAGCTTGTTGTCGTGCTGTTGTAAGAGAAACCATGGAACTTTCCCCAGAGCCGATTTGAATTTTTCAGGTTCAAAGTGTTTAAATTTCCGATAACTAGTGACGTATTTGTAACCATTGATGGGCGCATCGTGCGGTATATGTAGATCAAATCGTGGTCATTTCTTCCGATTTGTAGCACGCAAGAACACATCACTTTGTCAGGACTAATTCTGTTCCATCATCAAATGTTTAAACAGTTATATAACATTGAAACGGTAGACGGCGCAGTTTTTCACATTACATCATGTTCAAAGCAATGACATTTTGAGCTTGAAGATCATGGAAATAACACCAAAAATATGTTTATTTACTTTCGTGTTCTGTACTTTAAAGTTTACATTTCCAGTTTAAAAAGCATAAATGGAAGGTCTCTCTTATAGAGGAACATTTTCTTCAGGAAAATGGCCAGTCATTTTTTCTTGATCCGTCAACTATTCTACTATTTCCTACTGCTAAACCATTTGATACAATAGTATCATAATTTGAATATTGGTACACGTTCTGTCGAGCCTCTGTCTTTATTCAAAACTAGATTACGTAATACTTTCTGGGGGAATAAAAATAATAAAATGTATAACGTCTCCTTGAGTCGATATGGCTCGATTTTGCATACCAGATTGTGTTTAAATCATTGCGCTCTCAATGCGCACCTATATAGAATTAATTGTAAACCCTCTCCTTTCTGCGTTTGTACATGGGAAACGATTGAAACTGTCCAACATTATTTTCTATATTGCCCCCGATATGCCGCCCAGCGTCAGCAATTAATTTCATTCTCTGCACAGTTACTCCATTCCAGATGATTAAGTTTATCAGATTCACAAAAAAAAAAAAATTTTTACACGACTCAGAACAGATTGGCAATGAAGAAAACTATGCTCTAATGTGTAATGTTCAGTCATTCATATTGAAAACCAACCGATTTAACAACTGACCAGACAATTAACTGATGAAAATAGCAGCAGAGCATTGACTTATGATTTAGTGTCTTTTGTCTTTTGTTTACGCACTTTGTTAATATATTTGTTTATATTTGTCATTATAATCACTGTTAATTTAGTTAAATATTAATATTACTATAATGCCCTCTCCACTACTTTTGTAAATAATACAGACATAATCTCCTTCGATGAGCTTTACTCTTGGAGAAAATGTCGAGAAAAAGTCAGTTTAAATAAAAAAAAAAGAGTTTTCCTGTTTCCAGGACTCACTAATAGTCGCATTGTTTATACACAGGGTACGGTCCACGCTGTTACTCATATGTTTGTTCAAATACGTCGGTAGGTCCACAACCAAACTGCACTGCACCCAAGCCGTTCACCTGTGTTGCGGATCCCTCTGTTCCTATTCTCACTCCTAATCATTGCCTGACACAGCGAATAAAGATGACGTATAATAATATAGTAATTCACCAGGAGATTCGAAATTGTTCATACTCGGTTCAATGTGATCCTAACCTGATGTGTCGTGCGGCTAACACGAGCGGGATTGAGGTAGAGACATGCGAGATTGGCTGCTGTCAGAGTGATCTATGCAATAGTGGTGGACCAATACCAACTGCTGCTCGCCAGCCGACAGGACCTTCGGGTAAGAATACATATCATTAGTTTCTTTAGGAAACTTAGGTTGCCTTCGGAGGCAGTTGATACAGCGAGGAAACTGTCCACGGTGTCCTGTAAAACGTTGTTCTTACTTTGAACTATATCCATGCAAGCTCGAGATTTCTATTATAATAATAGTATGTGTCAGTGGAGGGGCTATCGGCTGAGAGTTTTGATATTCTTAGAACTAGCATATTATATTTGTTTGAAGAACATCACATTTCGTCGGGTAACTATTATACAAATAGTGTGTCCATCGAGGAACTATCGGCTGATAGTTGCCCGCGGAAATTTGATGTTCTTAAAACAATATAAGCCCGAGAACGAAGGTCGAGGGCTTATATGCTAGTTTTAAGAACATCAACTTTCCGAGGGAAACTATCAGGCGATAGTTCCGAGACAGAAACACTCTATTGTCTTTATTGTTCGACACAATATGTTTGTGAAGTAGCTCTCTATAAACTGCATCGTTCTAAAAAGGACAAAGATTCGCACGAATAAATAGATTATGTTTTGATTGAAATGAAAAGTAATGTTTTAATTGTCATAAACTGGAAAGCGTGCAGGGCTTTGAAAAAGAGGGAAATTGTGGGGAAAGCTTTTGAGAATGGTATATAAAGGAAAGGAAAAGCCTGGCTGGAGAAAAAACGGAAGCCATTACAGTGCAGCTCTTCAATATTTTATTGAATAGTCCAATTTCGTATTCGAAAATTACCGCTGAATTCATTGACTACAGACGCATGTACTCAGGCTTAGCCTCATTCTGAAGTTAAACATTCATAAATACCAGCGAGAAGGTGGAAAATGCTAAACTACAACAATACGCAGAGTTGTGAATAGCCCACCTTCTCGCTGGTATTTAAGAATATTTCACTTCAGAATGAGGCTAAGCCTGAGTACATGCATCTGTAGTCATTGCATTCAGCGGTAATTTTCGAATAGGAAACTGGACTATTGGCTGGAGAAATATGTTGCTTGTTTGTGATTCGCTGCTCGCTTTTAGTGAATGTGACGTCAATCTAGGCAGAGTTTTCAATCGAGGAATATTAAGAACATCGCAGTAGAAACACGTTGAAATTGAATAAAAAAGCTACAAAGTTCTGTTTGCGAGATGACAAAAATTGGAGTTAACAGCTAAGTCTACCACAAATCAATCTTTGTTCGCATAAAAATTAAACGTGCTGTGGTAAAACTGCCCTGATTGCTGTCGCGTTGTGGCTGGACAACTGGCTGTACACCTGCACTCTCAAATTGGAGCTTAGAGGATTTGCCGAGATTGGTGTACCAGTGAGGATCTGCCATTTTCTCTTTGGAGTAGCTGTTAGGGCATTTGAGTCTTGTGCATCTACGAAACTGCTTACAATGGTGGAGGAATAAGCCTATTGTTCAAACGGTGCAGGTCTCGCGTTGTACGACTCGATAGAAGTGTCGTCCTTGTGGCCGGTGACACTCTTCACTCGGGAATTATCCTCTCCAGCTGCTTTTAGGATAGCCACAGCAGTAGCACGAATACAATGTGGACTGTAGGGGACCGAGAGGTTAGCCTTCTTGCTCATAATAGTGAGTAGGTTGGCAAGAGTATTTTTTCCCATTGGCAAATTACAGGCGCACGCTCTCTTTAAAGGCAATCTACTCGAAGCCGCTTGTTGTTTAATTTTGCGAAAATCTATGTCATCGGCGAACTTCTCTCTTCCTCTTTTACCAAAATATAGCATGATGTAAAACCATGTAGTTTGAATAAGGCTTTCTTGGGTTTTGTTTCCGAGCTCGCCCGTTGCATAGAGCGTTTCTAATTTTTCTTTTTGAAATAGCTTGCTTATGTTTCGTAGTGGCCGAGATATTGATGATCCCGAATGGTCATGTAGAATTGGCAAGGAACCAATATCCGCACCTCAAGGGTTTATGGTTTTCCGATGTAAACACTAAGAACGGCGCCCTAAAAATCGACATTTTAGTGGGAGCGAATTATTTGTGGGACTTCCAAAAAGGATGCACTATTATAGGTAGGTGCGACGAGCCGGTCGCTGTAGAGACGGAGCTCGGCTGGGTGCTTTCAGGGCCAATGAAAGTGCCGGTAAGTGATTGTGATCGCGTGAACGTTAATTTTGTTGGGATTTCGCAGGAAAACGAAACCATTTTAGATGGGCAGGTAAATAAGATTTGGGACCTGGAAACTCTAGGGATTAGAGACGTGGAACGAGATGTGTATGAGGAGTTTAAATAAACTATAGAGTTTACAGGTGAGAGGTATTCGGTAAAACTTTTGTGGAAAGAAGGGCACCCAGAATTGTCCACTAACTACACTACTAGTCTGCGCTGCCTGAAGTCACAAGTAAGTAAAATGGCAGCTAACCAGCCTGAAGTACTAACAGAGTATTCCTCCATAATACAGGAGCAGCTGAAGGACGGCATGATCGAATAAGTAACGGAATTAGAGAAGGGTAAGAAAGAGCATTACTTGCCGCATCAAGCCGTTGTAAGGAAAGATGCCAAGACCACAAAGGTCAGAATTGTTTATGACGCGTCCGCGCGCGAAGGTAATAAAAGCGCCTCTTTAAACGATTGTTTATACGTAGGGCCGTCGTTAACACCCTTACTATACGAGATTTTACTGAGGTTTAGAGAAAACAGTGTACAAATGTGATCGTGATTGTTTGCGTTTCCTGTGGGCTGAGAACCTTAATGACAGCTCATCAATTAAGGTATTTAGATTTTGTCGAGTTGTATTTGGAGTGAACTCATCGCCATTCCTTTTGAACGCAGCACTGAGGCACTACATAAGTAAGTATGTGAACGCGGATTCTGAGTTCGCGGAGAAGTTAGAGCACTCATTTTATGTTGATGATTTAGTTACAGGAGGAAAGGAGACGACAGAAGTAGTGGACTTGTACCGTAAGGCGAGCGACAGAATGCTTGAAGGGGGATTTAAACTCCGTACATGGCTCACCAACGACCCCGAGGTAAGGTCAGCTATTTTAGAAAGCGAAGATTGTAAGAGTGAGAGCGATGGGCAGGTTCACGAAGAAGATGCCAGTTACGCACAATCCTCGGTAGGTATGGGGGTGGGCAGTAAAGGACAGAAAGTGCTAGGCCTAAATTGGGATTTTGAGTCGGACGAGATTAGGTTTGATTTGAATGCAATAGCAGAGCGCGCCAAGGGACTGCCAGCAACCAAACGCAACACCTTACGACTGTTAGCAGTAGTGTTTGACCCGCTTGGAATAATCGGCCCAGTGACGGTACGTATCAAAATGTTATTTCAAGAGGCTTGCAAAGATGAGATAGGCTGGGACGACGCGTTACTAGGTAACGTGAAGCGCGGGGTGGAGGCCTGGATCGAGGACATGGTGAGTTGTCGTAGTATCAGTGTTCAACGCTGTCTTTATCAGAACGTCAGAGAGGAAGTGTTTGAGTTCCCTGCATGGGTTCGCAGACGCCAGTAAAAAGGCTTATTGCGCTGTTGTGTACATGGTGTACAGCACTAGTACAGGTACGTATGCTAGAATTATGACATCTAAAACACGAGTTGCACTGCTGAAGGAGCTGACCATCCCACGACTTGAGTTGATGGGTGCGCGCATATTGGCTCAGCTTATGTGTACGGTGAAGGGTGCGCTTGCATCACAGGTGAGTATCGGGCAATCGCGATTTTGGCTCGATAGCATGACAGCCCTCTACTGGATCGCGAATCGCGGTGAGTGGAAGCAATTGGTACGCAACCGGGCGAATGAGGTTCTAGAGTTGAGTGATAAGAGTGCTTGGGGTCACGTTCCAGGGGAGGAGAACCCAGCAGATTTGGGGTCGCGCGGGGTGCGCGCGTCGCAACTAAAAGAGAGCGAGCTGAGGTGGAAAGGGCCGCCATGGCTGACACAGGAAGAAGACTGCTGGCCTGAACAAGAACCAATAATAGCAAACAGCGAGAGTAGGCAAGAGGAGAAAAAGGCCGCAGTGATGACAGTTGAGGTGAGTGTGATCCTGGGACTAGACAGGGTGATCGACATTAATAATTACAGCCACACTATTAAGTTGTTTAGAGTGACAGCGTGGTTCAAACGTTTCTGTGACAATGCGCGCAAACAAAGTAGAGAGAGAGACGTCAAAATGGCTCACAGTCCGAGAGATAAGAGAGGCGGAGAACGACTGGATTGTAGTGGCGCAAACACAGCTCAAGAAGCAGCGCAACTACGAACAACTGCAGGCCAGGTTATGAATTGCAGAAGACAACAAGTGCCTGTTGAGATACAAGGGGAGGCTAGATAATGCCGACCTGCTGGCGGAGGCCAAAGAGCCAATCATCCTCCCAAAGGATCACCAGCTGACGCATTTGTTGATTCAGTTGTCATGAAAACGTACATCACATGGGGGTAAGAGGTACCTTGGCAGAGTTGAGGTGTGTCGTGTGCAAGAGAGTAGAAGGTAGGCCATATCCAGCACCACCAACCGCCAAAATGCCAGATTTCAGGGTACAGCAGGCAGCGCCGTTTTCGAAGGTAGGAGTGGATTTCGCCGGGCCGATGTTCGTGAAAAATAGAGGGGGTATGTCTAAGGTGTATATTGCGCTTTTTTCTTGTTGTATCACGAGAGCTGTACTCTTAGAACTGGTACAGGATCTATCGGTAGATACCTTTAGGCTCTGTCGGAGGAAATTCACGGCAAGGAGGGGGGCACCTGACCTGATAGTATCCGACAACGCCCAGACCTTCAAAGCCATCCAGAAAGAAGTAAAGAAGCTGTATGAACACCCAGAGGTAAGAGCAGACCTTGATAGACAGAGAATAGAATGGCGCTTCAATCTTGAGAGAGCTCCCTGGTGGGGAGAGTTTTATGAGAGAATGGTAGGTAGCGTGAAGAATGCCTGAAGAAAGTGATAGGTAATGCTAGATTGACTCACGATGAGCTAGCAACAGTCCTAGTAGAGATAGAGTGTACGCTGAATTCTAGACCACTGACGTACGAGTACGACGAACCAGGTGAGGAGGTATTGACACCATCGCACTTGCTATACAGCAGACGTATCAGTTCCATGCCAGATGACCCAGACGAAGGAGATGAAGGTGAGTATGACTGCACAAGGAAGTATCGTTATCTGTGTACTAAGTTAGAGCACTTTTGGCAAAGATGGAAAACGGGGTACCTCACCGATCTAAGAGAGACACATCACAGATCAGTCACAGTAGCAGGTAGGAAGGCTCAGGTAGGGGATATTGTACTGGTTGACGGAGAGGGAACGAAGCGAGGTAGCTGGAAGACTGCTATAGTCGAGGACTTAGTTAAAGGTAGAGACAACGAGATTCGCGGTACGAGAGTGAGAGTGATTACTAAGATTAATTAATTAATTAATTAATAAGAAGTACAAGACAAAATAAACTACATTAGATTGAGCCGAACTACAAACACGGACATAAAAAGTTGTTTATTAGTACTTTAAACGCGAGTTTTGTTTAAAAAAATCATCCGTGTCGCCATTCTGTCTTTTTAAATAAACCCCCCTCACTATTAAGCCCCCCTTTACAAGATCAATTTTTAAATAAGCCACCCGGGGGCTTATTAGAGCATTTACGGTACACCCGAGGAGATGCCCGATGGTCCTCAGTGGCTAGATAAATATTAAAATTACTCTTATGGTGTGCGGATCAAATTAACACGGTGGGCACAAACGACCATAAAAACGGCATGAGTTCTATATTTTAAAACGTTTTCAACGGAAACGATTGAATTTCGGTAGGAGGGTGTAGAATCGTAAAAGGAATATAACCTGATTTTTAAGCTATATTAATACGATTGTGACATCACAATGACGTCATTTATCCATTTGTAATACGTTTCTTATAACTGTTAATGTCGTATATTTTTAAAATCTCGTGAAGAGAATGAAGGAATCGAAAACCCGATGTCGATTGGTTAAAGAAATCAAAAGTTATAAAAGTTTGAATTTCGCGAATTTTGCGGAAAATAAACTGACACAAAAGCATTTATGAAAATATCGCTTCATTCATCTTTTAGAGTTGTAAATACTGTTGAATGATATTTTGTTCAATCATAAAACACGTTGGTGGCTAAAATCGTATGTTTTTAGAATTTTGATGTTTTGTCGATAACCGGCTTAAATATGACGTCATAGCAACAGTCATTCCTCTATAACGTGGGCTGTAATCGTCCTATAATGTTCAAATTTGCGCCAAATGAATGTGTGTTATGAAGCCCGCTTTGATAGTGTAGTTTGTTTGTAACGTTTATTAAAGGGGAATTTCACCAAAAAAGATGCATCGCTTATGACGTCACAATGACGTCATTATACTAAAATAAACACCAAAAATATGTAGTTTCCTTTTGTTACCAACTCACCAACATTTCCGGTTTATACTGTACCATTCTACTATTCACTTGATGTAGCATTGGTATCTATAATAACAATATATTGTTCATAGGCACTTTAAAGTGTTTATGAAACCAAATTTGCACCTTTATTTTATTGCAGAATAATAAAGTTCATTCTTTTCTGATTTTCAAGAGTATATGAATTTTTCAGTTCCGCCTTCGGAATGGTCTCTTTTTCGCCATTCAAATTGGCTACTTTATACTTAAAACTGTCCGGGGCCTGGAACCGACGCATCATTACAATGACGTCACTATGAGGACAATTCTATGAGTGACAATTCCTAAATATGATCATGTAGTACGACACGCATTTCTACAAAAAATACAATAGAATAAAGTACAATACAATTCAATACAAAAAATGAAATACAGTAGAACGCAACACATTACTTAACAAATAAAAGATGGTTCTCCTCGTTCTATTAAAAAAATATTGCACGCTCGAGGTCTTGAAATACTGCGGATGCACGAGCGAACGCGGGTGCATTTAGCAGCATTTCAAGACCTCGAAAGTACATTTTTTTTGTTATAGAAAAAGGATAACCATATTTTATTTGTTTTATAATATAAACTTCAATCTAGCTAGACGAAGGAAAGTAAGGCCCGGTTCAAACGTCGAACTTTTCATGCGCCGAACCTAATTAGATCAAAAGAAGCCGCCTAATTATCTTTTGTTTCAATTGCGTTCGGCGCATGAAAAGTTCGACGTTTGAACCGGGCCTTAGCTATCTAATTTTAAGAACCCACATAAAAAAACCTGATTACAGCGAAAACTCCAGACTTGTTTAAAACATTTCTCGTCGGTGATTGCTTTAATTCTGACAGCTTGATATTGACGATCTGAAAGCTCGTTTCTAAATGGATGAAATAACCTGCTATAAAAAGAACAGAATGTCGATTGATAAACGTGACAGAAATTGCAAGACGGCCGGCCGCAAACGGGCTGTAAAATTGTCAACTGATCAAAACTGTTGCAGGAAAACAAAGTGCTTTCTTTTTACAATGTATGGTCAGCAAAGGAGAAGTTAATCTGCACATTGTGATAGTGTTGAAAATGCCTGATGGAAAAACATTCATAGAGAAAGCGTTTATAATATAGCGAGTTTTCACACAATCCCCAGAGATTCAAATGACAAAGAGAATGGCGGCCATGTTGGTGTACAGAACAAAAGAAGCTAACGAGGAATCTATTGTTAACTGTACACCAACATGGCGGCTATGACGTAAAGTGCAAAGGGTCCATAGCAGCAACTGAGATTGAGGTTGCCAACTATATTTTCTAAAACAACTGCATCGTTGTCAGACACTGGCTATTTATTCTGTGGTCTGAAGAAGGCGGATAGTTTCATTATCCCAAGGCCAAGGAACAGTGTTTAACTGCTGCTCTGATGGCAGTGAGTTGCGTAGCTTTTGAGGCTCAGTTCGACTATACGGCTTTCGAAATTCTGGGTTCTTTGCAAGTTTTATCGTCCGATTTTCATTCACGGACATTCAGGATCCTCTTAAACGAATTTCTACAGGAAACCAGAGAAACCCTATATTGTATTCTTTGCCATTCACTGTTCTGGCTTCAGCATAAAAGTACAGGAGTATTAAAGTTATCGTCGAGTTATTGGTGAGTCATGTTGTATCAAACTGTGAATGAGTAACACTGTATTAGAACTTCAATGTCCATTGTATTTTGGCATAGGATAAAGTTAAATACGGGAAGAAAACCAAGACCACCAGCCTCCTCGCTTATTTTTAGCTTTCTCTGAAACTTTCTCGCTGGAGTCTGCTATGTTTGTAACAACGAGTCCTCACAGTGACGTCACGCAGCTCATTTGGCCTCGCGGTAAACCGGACAGTTTTTAGCATAAAGTAGTCAATTTGAATGGCGATAAAGAGACCTTTCCGAAGGCGGAACTGAAAAATAAATATACCCTTGATAATCAGAAAAGAATGAATTTTATTATTCTGCAATAAAATAAATATGCAAAATTTGGTTTCATAAACACGTTAAGTGCAAGTATCATGTCCAAAAAAATATGTATTTGTTTCTCACAAAAAGGTATTAATCTTGCAATTTTTGTAACATTTCTGGCATTTAATCCCTAATTTTGGTTACTTTTCGTGTATTCTATGATGTCATAAGATGAATCAACTTCCTCCCTAGAAAAAACTACAATAAAATCCCGTAGGTTTTCATTGTGACATCACAAGATTAATCAATCCCGCAATTCAAAGGAAACTAAGTTAGACAACTGAAGTATATTAGAAATAGAATTTGGAGCCAAAAGAGTTAATGTTGTTTTATGGCTTTACTTGCACGTTAAAGGGGCTATGTCATGTTACTGCGCATGTATCGAGTAATCGCTAGTTTAGTGGCTGTTAATTGGATACAAACAGTTACGCTTCCCTCCCTTAATGCTTGATTGAAAGGATTTTCAATATTTTCTCTGGAGACTGTTTATATACACTGTTTCTTAGTCATTTCTGCATATTTGCTTTCATTTTAAGCATCCCACATGGCCGAGAGGTTCGTTAGTTCATATCAAAATCGGTGGAAATAGCTCTTTCCGGCCCGGAAAAACGAATGTAAAGTCTTACCGTGACACAGCCCCTTTAAGGCATAAGGTTGAACTTTGAAGCAGGTTCAGTTTAGTTTAATGAACTTTTTTTTTGCCAAACTCAATGGAAAGATCTAGCTGTTGGAACCTTCCTTCCAAAGAGACGAGGCTAAGAGTGCAAGGTAAGAAGGAAAAGCTCATTTTGTTATGTAAAGAATCAAAACTTTTCATTTGGTTGTTAAATAATTATCAACTTCACAACTGTCGCACGTGAGTTTGTAAAATGAAGGCTTATTAATTCGAGACTTCGTTGCCGACGAAATGTCGGACTTGCACATTAAGCGTACATGTACTTTTAGTTTGGGATAAAAAAGAACACGAGAAAAAAATTTGAAAGAGTGTTACGGTTGTTGCCTTGCTTTTCCCTCTCTTCTATTCTAGTCTCTAGCTCGATAGCTCACTCTATTCGTCTATAAGGAGGATTGTTTAAAAACTAGACTTGTTAGCCGTTTATGTGTTTTAGTTTTACCGTACAAAATAAGTTAAACGAAAAGTGGTTTTGACTTTTGTTTGTTGGATCCGCGAATAAAAATATCTCGGCCGCGATGGTTAGCAAATTTGAAAACTTCGTCGGTTGGTTGTATTTTTGTTAAATATATTTGTCGGTTTTACTGATTAAAATCATATTGAAAGTCAACGTTTGGTGAAGACATTCTTTCTTGTCGTTTCCCATTTTGATTTCATTCACAATCGCGTGCCAGCGAATTTTCATGTCTATGGGCTTTCATAAAAACACGGCTTTCAGCCAATCAACGCGCGAGTTTCCACTGGGTTATTATATAAAGTGTTTTGCAGATAGAGTAGGATAAATGAAGGAAATATTTGGTAAAAATGCTGGCGGCTGTATTTAACCTGACAGGCAGCGAATGCTGCCAGTTGCCGGCTTCTAATTATAACCCCCTGCATGTACTTATCCAAGAGGGGCACCGCAATCGAGGAAATATGGTTACTCTGATGACAGATCGCTTTAAAGAGAGGGCTACTTGTTGTCCATTTTGTAGGCCATGTTACACTGCAATGCGGAGAATTATATATAATCCCATGGCACCGAGAGAAAATCGTGATTAAATTTCCCCGCGAGCCGATTTCTCTAGGTGCCATGGTTAACTTTGTAATACTGTGATCGCCGAGGAAATGGACTGTTTTGCGAGTGCTTCTGTTTAATTCTGTTTGCTGAGTCATGGCACAGAAAACACTGCGGTTGAGACGCATTTTCTCAAAACAATACGTTATAAAAAAACAGTGCACTTGTTTTATGCAAACAATCATTAATTCTAACAAATAAACTGGCAACAACAAACTTGGAAAGGAGACTGTGACGCAAATTATGTGCTTCAGGTTGCGCATGCGCAAACTGCAAAAGCATCCCACATGGATAAAACCGTGGGTTTATGACTAGTACTCAAGGTATTGAGCTGTAATTCTATCTTATACTCTTATCACCCTGAAACGAGCATAAAACATTTAATAGCTAAATTGCATTAAACACAAACAACAGATCAGGGATGGGCATCTCGTTTATTGATACTTGTCGGACACGTATAATTACAGCAGTATATAATGTTGCATGGCCAATCACGTCTGTATAGATGTGTAGTTAGTAATTTCTTCTGTTCTCAACATATATCCTGAAGAAAATTTAGGTATCAAGGTAGAGAAACGCCTTCGAATGATTCTTACATATTAATCACTCCTCTTTATACACCCTCGACGCTATCCCAACGGGATTATGTAACTTGTTTATAT
Source organism: Actinernus sp. WN-2022 (assembly GCA_030867875.1). Lineage (NCBI taxonomy): Eukaryota > Metazoa > Cnidaria > Anthozoa > Actiniaria > Actinernidae > Actinernus > Actinernus sp. WN-2022. The sequence continues at coordinate 21,335 of JAOWCC010000371.1, forward strand.
AACATAACAACATTCTGCATTAATTCCTACCCACTTGTGTACATTCCGTAACGCTAATAAATATATTAGTGTGCAGGGGCTCATTGCACTCCGACCTACCCAGTGCTGCAGCACACAGCGGTCAAACGGCTGCGCATGCGTCAAAAGTCTTGCAACAAGAACATATTCCAAAACAAATTCAAAGCGAGCCGGCGGCCGTCACTGTTCACACACCCGTGTTCAAACCTTGAGAACTTTTTTAGTAAATTACTACAAAAATTGGTAAACTCACAGTTTGAAGTTTGTTTAATTTCCCGTCGACTGTGAAAATAAAAAGATTAACTTTCACGTATTTTTCTTAACTTTTGGGGGTAGAAGTTCACTGTAATATGTTTTAAGGTACATTTTGCGCGGGAAATTCGCTCGGTCGCCCACCAGACTGACTGTAATACGCAAGCGCAGACGTTTGATCGATGTGTGGTGCTGTAGGGGGAATAAAGTACCGCTGTCCAGCCTGCACTTGGAAAATAAAACAAAAGCAATGCTAAATTTCTCTCCTGTAATTATAACACGTTCCAGAGCAACGCTGGATATTCCAAAGTACCGTTTTTTTGGCACGATTTAGTAAAATATGTTATATTTTTCCAAATACCCACAAACTGTTACAAAACTGGCAATTTTTTGTGTGTAGAGTCGTTTCTTTCAAAAATGGTGTGTTGCAAATTTGAGAGAAAATAGAAATATTTAGACTGAGAAGTGGTACGGAAATTTCCAAGTCATAGCACAACACCGATCGCAAAGTATGCCTTGGAAATTTCCAAGTCACACCACAGGACCGATCGCAAAGTATGTCTTGGAAATTTCCAAGTCACACCACAGGTCCGATCGCAAAGTATGCCTTGGAAATTTCCAAGTCACACCACAGGACCGATCGCAAAGTATGCCTTGGAAATTTCCAAGTCACACCACAGGACCGATCGCAAAGTATGCCTTGGAAATTTCCAAGTCACACCACAGGACCGATCGCAAAGTATGCCTTGGAAATTTCCAAGTCACACTACAGACCAATCGCAAAGCATGCCTTGGAAATTTCCAAGTCACACTAAAATACTAAGCCAAAAGCGTGGCACGGAAATTTGAAGTCGCAATTAACAAGACCAATTTCAGCCGTTGCTTTGGCAATTTTCAAACTGAACTGAGAAAGTTTAGCCTTTGCCCATGTTGAATTTCCATTCCAGCAGTGGTCTTTCCGGCTCATATGCCTTACATAGACGCAGAGACCTCTGTTAGCAGGGAACTTTGTCGAATCGACGTTCTGCTTAATCTGGTGGCTGTTTTGGGCTACACTTCGTCATTGTGAGTAGGTTGTCTTGGTTGAGTCTAAATTTGTGGATTAGCCGGGTCCTGGCTTTGATCATCCATCCCCTATGGTTGTTTCAGGTCCGGTTAGAAATTCAGTCTTCGAGTGAAATTTAGTCGGCTGTTCACGTCTTCGAACTCGACACAACAATTGCCTGAAACTTCGCAATATCTATCTGATGAATGTTTTGCCGACATAATAACATACCAGTGTTAGCTAAAAGCCATCGGCTGATACAATCCCGTAGATGTGAAGCGGCATATTATAAAGATTCTCAGTGCATTACGTAGTCGACAATTTCGGGGCTGCAAGGAGTCACGCTTAATAGAACTGAAACATCACTCGCCAGAAACCGGACGTGTTCTTGTTCTTGTTCTTTTGTAACCCGATGACTTGGAAAGGTCGAAAGGGGAAGTGATAAGAATATGGGTGCTTTCTTGAATAAATTTTGAATTCATAGCTTGTTCGATTGTTCGTCGGTCGGCTAACACGTAGATGTGAATGGAATTGAATGTCCCGCTATCTGCGAAGTGTCAAGTTTAACCAATCGGATCACGGTTACTGTTATTTAATATGCGCTCAAAATTTAAATATTGGCACAAACCGCACTCTGCTTTTACAACTTCGTAAGCCTTGTTCTTCATAGCAATCTTCAAAATTACACGCACTTTGAAGGTAAGTATGCGTAGCTTTTCAGGATGTTGCATGTCCTATGATGGTGAGAAACACAGATTACGAATTAGCGTTTCAGATACATCACGATTACTTTCACTGTATACAATATTTGTAGCGTGTGAGTTGTTTGTCATTTGTAACTCGACCGGTAACTTAAATTTCTCTCAACACCAAACTAACAAAACCAAACTGAGTCTCATCATGTTTCGAAGCCCAGTTCTGCTGATATATTTTGGTTCTGAAAGTAGCCATCAATCGAAATAATTAAGAACTCAATGCGAAAATTGCCTGCTTGCAATTGTAAACCCAATGACTTCAATGAACTGGCTTTATTCGTGAAAAAGTTAAGTACATGAATCATGAGTTGAATCTGAGTAATTTCTAACCTTAGCTAAGGTTATAACACTAAACGAAAGCTACATGTGGTAATTGTCGCTCTTGATTGAAAAGAAAATTAAAACACAGAACCTTCGGACTCTTGTGTTTAAGTCTATGAGTGTAGTCCACAGTTTATGCCGTCTGTCTAAATATTATTCTCTTTCAGAAATTGTTGCTGTAGAGCAGAGAAGAAAAAGGAAAGTAGAATCAAGCAGAGATGAAAAGCGTCGGATTGGTCTTGTTGTGTGACTTGGAAATGTTCGTGCCACACTTTCGGATAACCTGGAAATTTCAGTGCCACACGTTCGGATTGGTCTTGCAGTACGTGTGACTTGGAAATTTCCAAGCCATACTTTGTGATAGGTCTTGTGGTGTGACTTGGAAATTTCCGTGCCACATTTTGGAATTGGTTTTGTGACGAGTGTGACTTGGAAATTTCCAAGGCATACTTTGCGATCGGTCCTGTGGTGTGACTTGGAAATTTCCAAGCCATACTTTGCGATCGGTCCTGTGGTGTGACTTGGAAATTTCAAGCCATACTTTGCGATCGGTCCTATGGTGTGACTTGGAAATTTCCAAGGCATACTCTGCGATCGGTTCTGTGGTGTGACTTGGAAATTTCCAAGGCATACTTTGCGATCGGTCCTGTGGTGTGACTTGGAAATTTCCAAGGCATACTTTGCGATCGTTCCTGTGGTGTGACTTGGAAATTTCCAAGGCATACTTTGCGATCGATCTTGTGGTATGACTTGGAAATTTCCATGCCACACTTTGGGATTGGTCTTGTGGTGTGACTTGGAAATTTCTAAGGAAATTAGGACTTCGTGGCAATTTCCAACGGCTGGACAATTTTTGGTACACATTGCTGAAGTGAGGCGAGTTCTTTCTCGAAACACTGGTCTTTGCAGATTTTACGCAAATATTCGTATTTCTGACAGAGAAATTTGTAATTTACTTGAACAAATTAATTCATTATTTAGTTTTTTTTTCAACTGCGAGTAATATGTGCATTTTGGAAATTATGTGCTGATTTATTATTATATTAGAAACCCATCATTTTGGAATATTTTCTATTTATCCAATATTTTTCTATACTCATTTAAGAAATAGTTAGACAAATGGTCATATCAGAACATTTTACCATTTTTGGGAAGGCTAAGGGTAATTTTTAACTGTTTTTATTAAATATTTCCAGAATGAGCAACTTTGGAATATCCAGCGTTGCTCTGGAACGTGTTTTATACAATTATACATAATGCCTCTGATTGGTTAAAATGTGACAGATGTCCGACTCTTGACACTTAAGTGATTCCGATCTAAATAAAGATCAGTTCGAAGAAGTTCGATGACAGTTCTTGAATGAAATGGCTATAAAAAGAAGCATAATTCGATATAAAAAAGCCGACAAATATCATTATTTACGGAGAAAATGTGCAAGCTAAGTCAGTTCAGTGTTTTAGCGATAATCTGCCCTGTTGAAGCCACACTGCTGAACGTTTATCTGGACTGTGTTTATTGAACACGAGTTGAACAAACTTCCAGACCCTACAAAGCTGGTAGAAAGAGAAGCCACATCCACAGAAAACGAATTTGTAGCTGCAGCTTGACCTGAGGATGGGTTCAGACTGGATGTGTGGTGTTCAAATGGCTCTGAAGCCTGCCCGGTAGCTGATCCCGTTTCGAGAGCATTGGTTAAAATGTTGGAGCACGAGCGAAGCTGTTCAGTGGTAGGACGACGGTTGTAGTTCTTGATGCTTTGCTCATTTCGGTGACCAGATATATTCATTATGTGCCGACTAGAAACTTGTGCATCTGACCAGAGTGTTATTGCTGTGGCTCTGATACAATGGTTTGTGTAGATTTTGGACAAAGCAGCAACTTTGGAAATTTCTTTCATCATGCTTGTCAGCTTGTTGATGCCGAGCGGCTTGTTGTCGTACCAGATGGGATCAATATTCGACCACTTTTTCTTTGGATACTGAAAAAGGCATTGCAGATTTCATTTCTCTTTGAAAGATAGGGCTTAAGGCAGCTTACTCCTTCAATTCCAGGGTCTTCTGATGTGGTGTACATTCCGTAGTCCGTATTTCTCAAAGCTCTCTACGTCTGCCGTACCACCGGGATGGTTTTTGGTGGCTTCATCGTGTGTCATGGTAACATATTCCCGGTCCTCGTCATCTCTATTGAAAGTAAAACTGTCTGCTTTCAGCTCTCTTAATCCTTCACGACCTCTACGGCACCAGTACAGCATAATGTGGAACCAAACATTCCTTAGGAGCCCATGCAAGAGGAGTGATTCCCCTCATCACATTACTGGACCTCAGTTTCAGTATATCTCCGGACTCGAGAACTGGCTTATGCAAAACATTTTCTTTCCCATCCATTTTTTGCACTTTTATCTTGGAGTTTAACATCTGGTTTGACTGCTGAAAATCAGCATTTTTGGTGAACTTTAGACCTCTGTTCAGTGGAGGATTGTTTAAATGGCGCTCGATGCCGTTTCTGACGCTGAGCAAAGACGATCGGCCATAGCACTGGCCATCTTTGGTTCTCGCCTCGGCATAGAATTTGCGAAGCTGACCATCAAGTTCGCTGTTTGCCATTTCGTGGAGCTGTTTTTTGTTTCCTCTTGTAGCACACCAATCTGTAAAAAATACCTTGTTAAACCAATGGCAAAGGTAGGGAAACACAGTAGTTTGAAAAAGATGTAAAACGTAACTATTAATAATTATTACGTAGCGTCTAGCGATACATTTGTTGTTGTTGTTAGTTTTAAGCTTGGCGCAGCCGGTTAAACTGCTACTTTGCTAGTCAAACAAATTTGCGTGATTAGTTTTCATCAATACTTAACATATGCAGTGCTAAAGGAAATTCATAAATTCAACCATTACCTTCCCTTCAAAAAGTTTTACCGCCCATTTGGTGTTTTGTTTTGTTGATTGTGCCTGAGACTTTTCTACCACAGCGTCAAGCTCCTTGTCGCTGAGCACAGCGAATCTGTTTTGTTGATGTTCATCCTCTTTTTTATCCCACCCATTCGGCTTGGTTACTTCATCAACTAAGTCTATAAGCTCTTTGTCGATGTCATCTTGGAAAATGTCTTCAAAGTCTAAGGCACAATTAGGCATTTATTCCATTTTGACACGAAATGTTTTGCCGTTAACGTTTCCATGTCTCTATAATTTCACAAACCAATCAGATCGCGCGTTACTCCTTTCTATGTCTCTATAATCTCACAAACACATGGTTTTGACCAATCAGAGAGCGCGTTAGTAACTATCTATTACATAATCCACTCATTCTCGTTCCCAGTGCCTCTTCAACTAACTGAAAAATCAGAGGCTCTGGTAAGACACAAACCAGGCTCTAATTTGATTGGCTAGCCAAATCGGCTGCGCGATGAAGAAAAATAAAACAGTTGTTGCGCATAGCGCTTCTCTTCCGATTTTACGAAAAAAAACTCCCAGATTCTCCTGCATGAGAACGAGTATTTTGTAGTAGAAGAAGTTATGTGTTTGAAATATGACTGAACAGAATAACGATTTTATTCAAAAGTCAAGATATAAAGTTTTTCTTTGCCTACTAGCCGAACGAAACTGATAACACACACTCGTTGAGCCAAGGTACGTTGCCTTTGATGCATATGGCCAACCGAACGTTTGCTGATCAAGAACTCTCATTGCAAAAGCAAAGGGAACTAGGAGTTGAATTGCTAACACTTAAAGTGCTAGCCAACATAAAAATTCGACTTATAATTCGAACAGTAACTGCTAATATTAAATGTGCAGTTCTGTAAATATTTTTAATGTGAAATTAATTGAATTATTATATCTTTTTCAAGCACTAGCCCACTCTGTAATTCATCCAAGTCTTGTGCTCTTCATGATCAGGTGTAACTTTATAGGATATAACGATCAGTTAAACAGTATAAATAATTTAAAAAGTGTTTGAAAAGTCTGTGAAACATCAAGGGATTCAAAGTTGTGTAGCTGGATGACATTGAAAGGCACAACAAAACAGGTACATCCAGTGTTTTTAAAAATTATATTAAACTATAAAATTGTCTTGTAATCTGTGCCAATTAATCTATACTTCATACCTCATTGCAGTCAATGATCAACCCAACCTCTCCTTTTTACTGATGATGGATTTTATGTACCAGTGATTTATAGTACAAAGCAAGTCTTATAGCAATATTGAGGACTAGTAGTACACAGGTCCCGGTTGTTCGAAGCAAGGCTAACTTTAACCCTGGGTTAGCGCTAAATCTGTAATAATTGTAATCTGTACAGTTTAACCCAGGGTTAGCGATTTAACCCCAGGTTAGCGCTTAACCTTGCTTCGAACAACCAGGCCCTGGTGTCTTAGTGTGACAAACAAGCCAGTTGAATTAATACATGAAATTGGCCAAATATGAGACAGTTTCCCTTTGCCCTGGCCTACATCAAGCACAAGTTGGGAGTCTACATTGAACCAGGGACGGCAGAGCAAAATTTCAAGTTGGAGGGGTGGGGAGGGGTAAAAATTGTCATTGAGCCAGTGTGACCAAGTTATAGTCTTAAACTGACTGAGAAGTAACTAGGCAAAATATTATTTTAACCCCACATCCGCCATTCCTGTGAACCTAGGACAAATGCATTAGCAGTGCAGAGATCTTTGCAGGAAATAAAGCATGGGTAACTTGAAAGGCTGGTACAAATCTATCAAATAGAAAATCAAATCATGAATTTCCCATATGAATTAGAAGTTTTTATATCCCTTTTGAAGCTTACAAAGTTTATTTATATGACATGGGGAGGGGGGAGGAAGGGAGGAGGAAGGTAGGGTGATGAAGTTATTGACATTGGGAGTGTACAATTGTTGTATCCCCTTTCCATCTCTTCAGCTTTTTAAGCACCGCCACCCCTGTAGCATTGGACAATCCCAAGCCCCTCTTGTAACTCCAGTCACTTTCAAGAGCTCCCCTTTTAACTGACCAAACTATTTATTATAAAGAGCCCACTCAATATATTCACCCACCCCCCATAAAGTTTCCCTCAATATACTTATTCAAGGAAGAAGAATTCCCAAGATAGCTTAAGTTCACACAGGGTATATTCAGTTGTGTTCATACAATAATCCTATTATTATTTTATAGTTCTGGGACCACCATTTTGAAAGGCAACAGAGGCTGGAGTTGAGTCAGCTTAGTTAGAGCTTTGTATCTAGTTAGCATGATAATCAAAAGCTATCCATATTCATAGAAAGAGGGTTTGTATCAGTGCAGGCCAGTCAAGTCCATCCGCCATACCATAAAATGTCTATGTCTATACTAAATAGCAGATCTACCAGATTTACTGCAAAATATCCTTTTCTTATAAATGCTGTCACTTTTTATATATTTAGAAGTTATGGGCAGTGAACTTAATGCTATTGATGATGAAAAACCTTATAGTCAGAATATATTTGTCAAAATTAAAACAATGCAATTTAGTCCTATTTTCTTTGTAAAAATAGTTATGTAGAGGCCATAATTAATATACAAGTGGGCTAAAATTGTATATGCATGGCCACCACACGTTTACTAGTTTAATGGTATAATGTCAGAACACACTTAGGGACCGGTCATTATTTATGAAGGAGGGGGTCGGGGGAAACATTATTATTAAAGACAAAATTCACTAAAGCCCCCCCTTCCTCAGGCCTGAAAATGACAAGTGACCCCCCTCTCAAAGTCCATGAGAGGGGGGATCCTCCAACACACACAACACACATCATTCCGGAGAACCATTCTAATAGGTATTGGGCAAGCGGAGCAGGGCTGGCACTAAGAGACCATGTTGTAAGCAATGTGATCTTACCTGTGGAACACTGTTGGAAGATGTAAATCTACGATCGTATTGATTGTCAACTAAGTTTAGTACTGCACATAGCCATTCTGCATCCACTTTGGGTTGTTTTCTCGGTTGGCGGTAATAACATTTTGCATCACAACCCCCCCCCCCCCCCCCCCCCCCCCCCCCCCCCTTCTTTACTACTCAGAATAACATGACCCACCCCTTATTGACTGATAATAATAATAATACTCGCTAATATTACTGGCAGGTGGCTTAAACTTGGACAGGCATGGTGATGAGTGACGTAACGATGACGTAATCGGTCACGTTATTTTAAGTGCATGGCCATATCTCCCTCATTTCTAATGCCAGCTGGTTCAAACCTCGACAGACATGGCAGTGGATCCCTAATAACTGTCATTGACTGGTTTTGTATCCACTGTTTATATGCTTTCGGGAACATTGTTTATAATGTCTTCAAATCGTGCTGGGTTCTTAATCGGCCTATATTGACTACAACTAACCACACCATGCCAGCTCTCATGCAAAATAAAAACCAAATATTATTTAGGGTTAGAGACTGATGTGAGTGTTTTGTTGGCGAATAACTGCACGCGCTGACTGTAAACTGAACGAGATATTTTAAATACTGCACGAGGCCTCCTGGCATTGACCAATTTGAACGTAAATTTGATTCTCTTCAATTTAGCGCTCAATAATTTATTAGCGACTTTGAAAACGGGATCAGTTATTATAGAAAACGTCTTTCCAACTTGTTCTGAGGTTAGGTAGCGGTTGATACCTGCTCTGATGCAAAGGTGAGCTGAGCGGCTGTAGTCTTTTTCTTGGTCGACTTTCACTTTCAGTTCTTGATTAGTTGATTTAATGTTGTCAGCCTTTCCGCGAGGATTTCTTTATCTAAGTCTTCCAGATTTTCATCGAAATATCTCTTATGAAGCCATTCTGTAATGAGAAACAAAATTAAGCTGTTATTTTTAGGTTAACACTTTAAACAAGAACATTTTCATTCAACACTTGATATTAACAATCGACAAAGCCACAACAAACTCGCTTTGTTTTAAATACACTTCGTTTGTCGCTTGGAATCCAGTGGAATGGCTTCATCTATAAATTCTTCCATTTCGCGGTCGTTTTTAAGTTCTTCAAATCTGTCATTTCCTTCTGCCATTTGTTTAGTGCACTCGAAGTGTGCACTAAACTGTTTAAAATCACAACACGCCTGTTGTCCTCAGATACAATGAAATCACGTGATCGATTTTAGCCAATGAGCTGCTGGAATTTTGGTCAGCGTACGAAGTTTGTATAATAATATCAGTTATAGGACCTATCTCTAAATTCATAAACCATTTATTATATTTTTTCATTGCCATATATGGGGTGTAGGAATCGTAGGATTCCTACGGTGACGTCATTTTTGCTACCAATTTTAAAGGCTTGGTTTCTAAGCTCTAAGCGCTTTGTGCACGTGAATGTTATCTTGCGAGCAAGTGGTGTGTTATCAGGTTCAGACGAGTTCCAAGACAATCAACAACTACAACAACGCGGGGAAACGAAGAAAGAAACCCCGTTCTGGCTCCTAGAAAGCGTAAAACTTCCAGTATAGAGATCAAACTGAACTCGAAACTCAGTGACAGCAGCTAGAAGAGACTTCGCTTTTCACTCTTGTTTGTGGACAGATCATTGAAAGGACGCAATGGAGGACAGTGATAGCGCTAATGTGAGTAGCTTATTGGTACTCTATCAGAGGGTTTTAGTTGTAGATTTAGCATGGATTGAACTCTTTTAACTCTTGGCATGTGATTCGCTCTTCCCTGCGCCTCTCTTCGATTTCGGGTGGACGTAGCCTAATGAAGTGCCAGTCAAATAACAATTGATGTGAAAAACGGCCCCTCGACCCACGAGTGTAATGTTTTTGCGGTCGTTTCGCCAACGAGTCGATTCGCCAACGGTCAGTTCGCCAACGTCTTAAGTCGATTCGCCAACGGTTTATTTAACACAAGAATTGTTGTACGCTTCTTACTCTTAGTTTTAAAGGGATATAGAGTGCCAATGACAGTTTCATCACGCGTTTCTAGCCATCTAGGCATTTTAAAATGATCCAATAATTTCTTTATTTGAGATAAAACACCATTTTAGGGGGTGGGGGAGGAAGTTACGCATTAGTTAAGATACAAGGATACAAACTCAATGATATATTAACACTTCACCTTTATTTGAAAATTTTAAAAATATTTACAAGCATATGTAGCATGCCTTCAGTAGCTGGGCCGAAGTCTTCTGTCGTTGATCGTACTGGTCCCAGTGCATAAACAGCTTTGACTGGAGCTTGCGGTATTTCTTCCTCTGGATTCGCTTCAGCTTTTCGTCCGAGACAAGACGAATGTTTAGAGTAACCAATCTGGCTTCTCGATGTAGTAGCTGGATGCAGGTGTAGAATGGTAGATGACAGCGTCCATTCGCTCTTCTGTTCAAGGCGTTATGCCATTCCTCAATGTCATTGTTGGTTCTTGTGGCCTTTCTGTATACTGACCAGTATGGGTATGTATGTGAGGCCAAGAGGCTGAAACCCTGACCCTGTTTGACCCAATCCGAGCTGCAAAACCCTGATTGCCCCCTTTTGGGAAAAAAAAAACCCTGATTGCCCCTTCTTTAAATTGTTTTCAAAACACGGTCGGATATATATCCTGGCCGGTATACATCGTACCGGGATTTCATTGCAAAATACGGAATATTTCAAGTCGGGACGTGGCATTGGGTAAACAAATCAGCAGATGAAGTACATAGATAAACTTGTACTGAAGTACAAATTAAGTTCAGTGAAACATGCAACCCTGAAGCTGCACCTCTGGAAGAACAGACTTCAGAGCCATAATGAGTTGAATAGCTTTTTCTCTAGTTTTGGATGCTCTATTGAAATCGCATCGCTAAAATGCTTTAAAAGGGATAGTATACATTATAAGCTTTGAAATGATATAAGTTATGGGGTATTTTGTGGTGTAGAAGTCAGATAAGTTGTGAACTGAATTTTTATAAGTTACGGGGTCAGTTTGGTATTTCGTAGTGTAGAATCAATCACAGTACTCATATATGTCGTTGTAGTCTTTATTATATAAATATACCATACATGAATGTAACCTACTACGTTGGCGAATCGACTCATTTAAGACGTTGGCGAAACGACTTAAGAACTGACCATTGGTGAATTGACTCGTTGACGAAACGACCGGATACCGTTTGGAAAAAGAACAAGAAACTTACTAAAACCCTAAAATGACATAGCGGCACTTAACATTTCTCAGTTATTTATAAATGCGAGATCTTTAAGTTTTAAAATTCTCACACCTTCTTGCAGCACAAAGCTGAGCCTCAGAATCATTGAAAATTAAAACTGTAACCCTGCGTCTTTTTCGTGATAGAATATGGTATACTACAGGGAACCACTACAGGCTGGTATATCTATGACTCTGTGTTGTTAGGGTGTAGATGGAAAGCACTTAGTTTATTACTCTGCTTAAATAAAGTGTTGATATCCAGGGGACAGTGCGTCTGCTGAATCTAATGATGAGAATGCAGAGTAGTGTGAGTTTTTTATTGATAGAGTTGTTAAAATGACTAGCTGTTGAAAATGCTGTAAAATTGCAGAGCTATACAATGCAATCATTGTAACTCCATCCAGAACAGTAAAACCCTTAGCTTTCAGTGGTTTATCTCACATCTTCACAGACTTCGGTATAGACCAGTTACGACATCATTGGTTACCGTTGTCAAGGCCGAACTGGAGGTCAACCACAATCAAAACAACAGTCGGCTTGATTCAAATACTCAGGGCCGAAAGCCACATGTCAGGTTGTAATAACAAAAATATTGCAATTATTCAGTACTATTTCACCGTTTACTTGTGAACCCTAGCTCTAAATACTTGAGAACTCGTTTTGTAACGATTAGGGTTCGTTTTGGGGCCAGGGAGACGTAATGTATTCATAGGCAGTCCAACACTACAATGTATTCACTTCCGGCCCCTAGTACTTGAATTGCACCGACCCCATTCTAGAGAGATTAAAATTATTGTTTTAATCCATATTTGGGTCAATTATACACCCTACATCAAAAATAGGTACCCAGTAGGTATGTGTCTACTGCTGACATGTAATGAAATTTGAGCCACCAGGTTATATGTTTGAGTTCAAATTTTTTTTCAGAGTTTATTCCCACCCCTATCATATTCAATCAAGCCTGGCCATTAATGGCATGCATTTGATTACAGAACAGTTTTTCATAAAATATAATCTTGCATGTAAGTAATAGAAAACGTATTAAGTAACATATTTATTACTTTGGTATGAATTGTACAGTAGACACAAAAAAATGATACCTGTATGTTTTGGAGCAAACTGCTAAAAATTGTAACTCACTTGGTAGTATCATCCACCCCCATACAGAACACCTCACCTAAAACACCGTTGATATTGATATTATCAATGATAATAATTTTATTACTTCCAGGTTGTAAATACAACTGCCCAAGAATCTCCAGCTGAAAACTGTGACCCCAACTCAGAGCCTGAGGTAATTGAAAGTGAAAATGATTCAAATTCCCCTTTGACTGTGTTTGTTTAACAGTAAAAATAGAGGTGTCAAGGTTCTACTGTTGTGTAAAGTCAAGCACTATTGGGAAATTGTATGTGCAAAGGTTGTTGTACTTAGCTTTTAATTGTTATCATGGCCACTATCCCATTCCTTTGCAGTCATTGTTCACAAAGAGTAATTACAAATATAACTTCAGGAAGAAAATTTCACTTTCACTTCCTTGACCTAATGCACCAATAAATGTTAAGCCAGGGGGGGGGGGGGCAAGGGATTTGACAGTCAGCACTATCTTGGGATTTTGACAATGCTTCCTGCCCAAGGTGGGGTTATTTATAGGAAACATAAGGAAGGTAGGGCAATGGTGTGTGGAAATTTGATCATCTTGACCAAACATGTTGTCCCAAGGGGAGGGGTATTTGACATATTTTGGAGAAAATGTCAAAATCAGCTCAAGCTTAATAGTCATCCACTTGTCCAAAATGAGTAAACTTCAAGAAAAACGAGTACCGTAAGCTACATGTAGGTCATGTCCACGTTGCAGACATTACATTCAGAGGCCAAAAAAATCAATTTTCAAATGCTTGCCCACCAGTGATTAAAATAACTGTGTCTTTGAGTCAGAGTTATACATGTACATGTATGCAGTGTAACAATTGCAGTGTAACAAATTTATATTAGTTTATTTGCGAGTTTTTCTGCATTTATTCCCAGTTTTCATCCAAATTTTTAAAATGCCACATAAAAAGTTATCCAGCACCACCCCTCCCCCTACCAAATTCCAGGGCTGGTTGCTATGACTAACTTGCATCTATAACTCTGTGTGGGAGCTGATTAAGATAGCCTTGTTACCTGGCTGAGTACTCTATTTCACACTCTTACATAATAAAATAAAACAAGGGAAATTGCCACAATGTCATCATGCAGCAGCCTACCAGAGCTCAACAGTTTTGTTTTGATGTCAACAGAGTGTGCATGACCCTGAAACTGGCCTATAACGGCCACCAACTGTCTGCAAACTACCAAATAATATAGCAAATTCATATACAAAACGTACACACTTGGTGATGTTACATATATGTACAAATGAATTGTCTCATACAGATTTCAATAACTTACTGAGTACATGTGTTGTGAGGCTCCTTCATTCAGTGCAGTTCTTCCAATGTCAGTATTGGCTTTCCTGTAGTTTAACTATGAACTGAATGGACCTAAAGTGATATATTTTGCGTTTGATATATTTTTTACATAGAGTTCATTGCAGTCAGATTGGGACAATGATGACTCTGATTCAAGTGATGAGGATCAACAGGAAGTGGTAAGTAACATGTATTGTGCAAATTTGTTTTCCAGAATTGGGCTGTCTATTGCATGATTTGGTGAGGTTCTCCCCAATATAATTTAAAAAAAATATCTTTGACGTTTTTCCATAAAAAAGCATAAAAGGTGGAGTACCGTAAACACCCGTAGATAAGCTGCACCTTTTCACCCCAAAATTTCCATTCAAAATCGGGGGTGCAGCTTATCTATGGGAACACCTAGAAAGGAGACCCAACATTAACATATATTTACATATCATGAACCTGTATGAAGCTTTTATTATGCGACGATGCGTATATTACAATCCGGTTCAAATTGCATCCGATCGTGTAATATAGCAATTTAAGCATAATCATTGGGGGGGGGGAGGGGGGGGGGGGGGAAACACGCAGTTTGAAAGAATTAAAGTAAAAACTCTTCTAAGACCCACCTTAGACCTAATATATTAGAATTTCGTGAATATTTAAACGTGATTTAGCTTATTTACCTTCCAAAACAGGATGATTCGCAGCGCTTGTCAAAGCAGGCATCTAAACGACCAGGTATTCTTTGCAATTGTTCACGTGGGAGATTGGCACTAGTTAATGAAAATCCAAGATGGCGGACCTCAGACCTACTCGTGCAAGAATAGTTTTGCCAGAAAACCTTTCTTGCTCTAGCGATTAAAGGAAAGGGGTTCCTTGGAATTGTTGTTAGTTAATGGGAGAATAAAAGCAGAAGAATTCTGTAGTGATTTACACTCGTTCTCAATAACACGTGCAGGTTCGAAACGAAACTCCTGACTTCGAAGTCGTTTCTGGTGGATGTCAATCAAACGGTTTCCATGGAGTTTGAAGTGAAGTTTCCAGAATTTACTCACTTCAAACTCGGTAGCATTTTATAAACATGGCAAAGTCTTTCCCAAAGTCGCTTAGATGGAGAGTAATCATGCTTAGAGCCAAGGGTTTGCAAAATAGGGAAATCACATAAACTTTATGTGTGAGCGAGCGGTTTGTGTATAATATCAAAATAGGGAAATCGCATAAACTTTGTGTGAGCGAGCGGTTTGTGTATAATATCAAAATAGGGAAATCACATAAACTTTATGTGTGAGCGAGCGGTTTGTGTATAAGATCAAAATAGGGAAATCGCATAAACTTTATGTGTGAGCGAGCGGTTTGTGTATAAGATAAAAATAGGGAAATCGCATAAACTTTATGTGTGATCATGAGCGAGCGGTTTGTGTATAAGATAAAAATAGGGAAATCGCATAAACTTTATGTGTGAGCGAGCGGTTTGTGTATAAGAAATCTGATTGTTTATACAGCTTCAAAGGTCTTGGAAAAAGAATTATAGTTATTTTTATTCATCCAGTTGCAGATATGCTCCTTATAAGAGGTTTTATCGAGCAATACCCTCGAGCTCTACCTCGACGAGCTCCAGGCATGGATACAACATTCGACAGGGCAAAAAAAAAAATTTGAAACTCTCAGGACATGGATTATCGGCAATGCT
Source organism: Actinernus sp. WN-2022 (assembly GCA_030867875.1). NCBI lineage: Eukaryota > Metazoa > Cnidaria > Anthozoa > Actiniaria > Actinernidae > Actinernus > Actinernus sp. WN-2022. The sequence goes on from JAOWCC010000371.1 coordinate 36,962, forward strand.
CTCCACTCTCGACTGACATTTCGGTGAGGAATTCAAGCAAATAACAATCGTTTTTCGGCTTAGTATCCGCCATATCTCTACCTATGTCGCCTCAAATTACTTACGATTTCGTTGACCTCCTACACTATTTATGTTTGCTCCACATCTGGGAGTTGTATGGCGACGTTTTATTTAGCATGCAGACCAGTGTTGCCATAGAAATATAGTTGAGTGACATCCACCAAATTGACGTTTTCCGTTGGAAATTCAATTTCGAACCTGCACGTGTTACTGAGAACGAGTGTAAAGACTGCAGGTTAAAATATACACATGATTATGTATTTATGACAATCTTTTTTTTGGAAGAAGTTTGGCATCAAGTACAAGCGTTTATGAACTCGGACAAAAGATTTTCTAATTATTTTTTGTATTTTTTCCTAAATTCAAGCTTCAAAATTTGGGGTGCTGCTTATCTATGGGTGCGGCTTATACACGGGTGTTTACTGTATTTTTGTTTACATCAAGTATACAAAACCAAAAAAGATATAGTTAAATATGTACACATACTAGTAATACCTCTTTAAATGTGTACTTGTCTCACTTGTTTTCAATAACAAACAAAACAGTTCATGTTAACGAGTCGTTAACCAGTCATTTTTGCCAGATATTTGTCAACATTTTACCAGCATTTGGGAAATGAAAAGAAAGAAGTGGCTATTCAAGTCATTTGACAAGCTATTATTCAAAATCTTAACAAGAACCCTGCTAACACAGATCAAACGGTGCATCATGAGATAATTATACATTGTGTATTGAATACACTGAATTCATTTACATAAAAATATAAATTGTAATCATGATGCTGTTGAAGTGACATGAGATATCTGTAAATGTGCTTAATTTTTTATGCAGCTAGCTCACATGAATTTCTACCCCTAATTGCAGGCAACTGAACTTCAACAATTACTTAAAAAAATGAGAGAGATCAAGGAGGTAATGGAAGTTCTTGAAAAACCCATGGTGCCATCAGTCACTCGTATTGTGGAAGATTCAGAAATAACAAGCAAGACCCTCCACAGCCGTTCTGCTGGTGTTCAAACCTCTGCTGGTGTTACTACAATGTTAATGCCAACACTCACAAATCTGGCTGATGTAGGAATCGTTCAAGCAGTACAGCAATTCCGAGTTTACTGGTGATGGGCTTCCTCAGAATTGCAATCCTGGTTATGCCCTAAATGCAGCAAGACAGATTGCCTACTGGTCATCTGTCTTTTGTGGCTGCATTTCAGCAGCCAACCGAACCAGCACCATCCTCACAAGCAGCGCCTACACCAAACACAACACCAGTATCTGCACTTGCACTAGCAGCACCTACGTCAAGCCCACCAACAGTATCTACACAACCACTTCCTCTAGCAGTGCCTACACCAACCCTACCACCAGTATCTGCACAACCACTTCCTATAGCAGCACGTCAACCACTGGTATCTGCAGCGCCACTTCCTCAAGCAGCGTCTACATGTACATCAACCCAACCACCTGTATCTGCACAAGCACTTCCTCATGCAGCACCTACACCACCTCAGCCACTAGTATCTGCATCGCCACTTACTCAAGCAGCGTCTACATGTACATCAACCCAACCACCTGTATCTGCACAAGCACTTCCTCATGCAGCACCTACACCACCTCAGCCACTAGTATCTGCATCGCCACTTCCTCAAGCAGCGTCTACATGTACATCAACCCAACCACCTGTATCTGCACAAGCACTTCCTCATGCAGCACGCACACCACCTCAACCACCAGTATCTGCATTGCTGCTTCCTCAAGCAGTACCTGCACCAACCACTGACACTGAACTTGATGCCAGGACACTGCAACTTTTTGAAATGTATGGGTCAAGGAAGTTCTCTACTTGCAACGAATGGTTAAGGAATTTGACCATACCAAGAAATATTAACAATCTTTCCCAGGTGAAAGAAATTTGGGAGAATGGTATTGCGGATTGTCCGTCTCTGAAGGACTGGACTGTCAAAATGAGAAACTTTAAATCAGGAAAGAGAAATAATGTTTCCCTTTACAGTCAAAGGAAGTTTTTATTTAATGTTTTCGAGAGCTGCGGTTTCAGTGAAGAAAACGTTTTTGCCAAATATGGAATCGTCAAACCAGGACAACTGTATAAGTCTTTGAAGTCCAAGCCAAAGTAGATGTTAAAGAATCAGTCCAGATTCCATATTTTCAGGAGCCCATTACCAGGAGCGTTCGTCTCCCATACTAGGTCTGTGAGTCAACGTATGACCGGATTGAGCTATATTTAGAACAGATCTCACCGGAGTTCACGTGCCCACACTTTGAGAATCCAATCAAACCATAGTCAGGACAATGCAGTGTTAGTAAATCACCTCAAAGAACAATAGATCATTCTTAGTCTCGATAATTATGGCAAGCATATGCACGATCGCAGCATAGTCAGAAGGCAGTTACCCGGGAAACATGTTCTAAAAATAGCTCAAACCGGTCATACGCTGACTCACGGGTATAGTATATATGGACGCTCCTGGTAATGGGCTCCTGATATTTTCTCATTTAAACGCTGTATCCCAGATAAACATCGGGTTCCAAATGCAGTACTTTTTTGTGGTCGGTCATTATTGAAATAAAATTAGGCTTTTTAGCACTGACTGTGCAAAGCGCTTTTAAAAGACTGCCGTTTGATGAGAAAATACGGGAACCGTAAGAATGTCTAGACTACTGGCCGTGATAGTGCTTGGCAGAGCCCTGGACATTTTATAAGCTAGTTCAAGTTTTCTATTGTTATTCAAATTCGCTCAAAATTGGATTGACCGGCTCTCAGTCTAGGAGAAGGATAATTTTACGTTTACCAATTTTTGGGTGGTGGTAGTTTGTGAAACAGTTCAGTTTCAAATAAGTAAACCTGCAGTGCATGATGCTGTACTAATTTTTGAGACGGAAAACAAAAAGGTTATTATAAAAGCATTCCTAGGTTCATATGTCGATGGTGAATTTATTGACTTACAATTATTGAAATGCAAGTATAGTCTTAACCTGCAGCCGCAGATAAAACTGTTAAAAAAAACACTTATATGAGAAGAAAAATAGTTAAATAACTTGGAGCTTCCCCCCCCCCCAAAAAAAAAAACACAACAACAACAAAAAAAAAAAATCCACAATCCAATGTTGGTGAATTGAAGATTGGACGTGAACAACATCACTAACATTGAATGGGGAGAGAAGCTTCATTTTAAGAAAGATCTCTTAAAACGAACAGTGTTTCAAGTAATCCGGAGCTGTAGTCAGTGCATTCTTGTGTAATAAAGAGCATTGAAAGGACTTGACGATTCTCCAGGTTTTTCTTTTTAACTCATTGATGCACGCAAGCGCAGAAATGGGTTATTGGGATACTCACTTCTTAAAGTGAATATAATTATATTTCGTACGAAGAGACTAGTGGCCATATACAAAGGATTCCGGAATAAAAAGTTTTAATTATTTGTTATGGTGTATTAGCCGTTCAAAGTACCCCCAAAACGCGTCTTGGGTTGCTTGTGGACGAAGAGCGCTTCACAAAATTGGCACTCTCTCAATGCGCTATTAATTATATTTAATTAACACTTAACGGTATACCACCCCCACGATTGACTCCTCCACTAGATGTAGGTTGTATTTGGCTCAAGCACAATCGTACATTAGTATACTATAGGTGGTTTGCACATGACGTCATGGCGGCCATGTTGGTGTACCTTTAACAATAGATTCTTCGTTAGCTTCTTTTGTTAGGTACACCAACATGGCCGCCATGCCCTTAGTCATTTAAATCTCTGGGGATTGAGTGAAAACCATCTATATAAGAAGATTACCACCACACACTCTAAAGGGGGTACCTGCAGTGTACGTCAGTTCGTACGAAATCGAATGACACTTGAAATCTTAGCAGGTCACTACAGAAATCGTGTGCACACCTAGCTACGCGCACTAATCAACGCAGCCATCACCTTGCATGTCAACAGAGGCCACCTTCGTTATCCGAGAAGACTGATAGATGAACGAAAGTGACCGCATTAGTTTCGGGCTTTGTTTTTCACAGGAGGCCTTCACCTCTCGAAACCTTGTATTTTATTGGACCCCATTTGGTACGTTGCACTGACAAAGAATCTCATTGTTTTAGGGTTAGGGTTTGTATTGTTTCAGGGTTAGGCATTGTTTAGATAGCCTGAGTACTATTCCAGGTTCCGAGGAGGTGAAGGCCGCCCCGTTTTTCATCGAGATTAGAAATAGATCTCCTTAGCTTATACAAGTTGAAGTATCGAACGCGCTGAGGAAGCTACGAAATAGTACATTCCGGCCTCTCCTCAGCACCTCCAATACTCATTTTGATGATGTTGCGCACGCATCCGGATAACAATAGTGGAGAACTGCTAAGACTCGTTCTGGTTCGCCAGTCTTTTAATATTTAAAACAGATAGCCATTGTTATAGTTGTGTGCACTCGTCAAATGGGTTAATTGAGTTTTTAATGCATAATTTAACCTAGATTAATGGGGTTTATAACACTGAGGACTGGATAGGACGTTTCTGCATGGTATCACAGTGCAGAAATAGCAATCATGTCATTATTGATGGCTACGATAGACCACAAAAGTCGGTCAATGAAAAATTCTCAAAGGGTATAGCTTTTTTTATGTTAATCACGCTGGTGTCATGCTATAAAGTTTACACATCATTGTAAAGCGCATAGAGCATTTATGTATATGCGCTATATATGAACATACTATTATATTAAATGGATCTATGGAGGAGGGTAGTGGGACTTTTAACCGGGTGAGAGACTGGAAGGACATTTCTGTCATCAGAATAGTGGTCCGATAATATGCTAGAGGGTCTAAAACCAGAATGCCCATTTGAAGGTGTTCCTCTCTTCCCAACCAACTCGAGACAAGAAAAGAATACAAACATCCATGGTATTACAACAGATTGAACTCTATAAATAATATTCGTATAAGTTCGGTATACAAGAGTTGTATTACATTTTGTTTGATAAAACTGATAAAAACAACAATAAAAAATGTATAGTGTATTTGGCGACGCAATTCGCAATGTTTTCTCATACGTGTAATAACACCCCCCCCCCCCCCCCCCTCCCCCTTCCCCTCCCTCTCTGGTATAACACTTCCCTAAAACTTGACAGTATGCGATCGGTCACCAGACACCATATTTTCAGCACATAGCAGTGAGCTATGCAAAACTGATATGAAATATCTTCTCTGCAAACCCTAAATGTGGACACACAAAAACGAAACCACATTTTTATTCAAATCAAACTGTGGTGTAAACCCTTTGCCACATTATGCGTTAACTCAATTTTTTTTTTAATGAATGGATATTGCTTCATGCGCCAGCAAGCACAAGGCCTTCGAAAATGGAATCATCTGAAACCCATAGCTCGAGCTGACGCAATATGTGGTTTGGTAGTCGTTTTATATAACTTAACTGATAACAGCAAAATTTAACTGATAACTGATAAATAGCTAAACATTTAGCTGTTAACTGATATTGGTACCCCCCCCCCCCCCCCCCCCCCCCATTCAGCCCCTCTTATAGATGCCACAGTTTGAGCTTAACTCAAAATGTGGTTTGATGTGAAAACCACATTTTGCTTTGGAAACTGTAGTTAGGGTTATAGATCACAGTTTGAGCTGAACTCAAAATGTGGTTTGATGTGAAAACCACATTTTGCGTTGGAAACTGTAGTTAGGGTTATAGATGCCACAGTTTGAGCTGAACTCAAAATGTGGTTTGATGTGAAAACCACATTTTGCTTTGGAAACTGTAGTTAGGGTTATAGATCACAGTTTGAGCTGAACTCAAAATGTGGTTTGATGTGAAAACCACATTTTGCGTTGGAAACTGTAGTTAGGGTTATAGATGCCACAGTTTGAGCTTAACTCAAAATGTGGTTTGATGTGAAAACCACATTTTGCGTTGGAAACTGTAGTTAGGGTTATAGATGCCACAGTTTGAGCTTAACTCAAAATGTGGTTTGATGTGAAAACCACATTTTGCTTTGGAAACTGTAGTTAGGGTTATAGATCACAGTTTGAGCTTAACTAAAAATGTGGTTTGATGTGAAAACCACATTTTGCTTTGGAAACTGTAGTTAGGGTTATAGATGCCACAGTTTGAGCTGAACTCAAAATGTGGTTTGATGTGAAAACCACATTTTGCGTTGGAAACTGTAGTTAGGGTTATTGATGCCACAGTTTGAGCTGAACTCAAAATGTGGTTTGATGTGAAAACCACATTTTGCGTTGGAAACTGTAGTTAGGGTTATAGATGCCACAGTTTGAGCTGAACTCAAAATGTGGTTTGAATCAAGACTACTCCATGCTTCAAAATGGTGGCCTACCCCTTCTTTTTCCGCCCCATGTACTTTATGACCAGCTATTCCCTTATAATTAAATGCGCTCTCAGTGCGCTCTCAGTGCGCTCCGTAATATTCGAGAATAATTAAATTGGCTTCCATAACTGATGATGTACGAAATTCTCAATGGTCATGGACCAAATTATCTATTAAAGGGAATTGTTCTCCTACTCTGGAGAACGTCACAACTATAATATACGGGATTCTACATCAAACCTTAGTTTATCAGCTCCTCAAACAAACTCCGGAAAGCGTGCGTTTTCTTATAGTGGAGCAGCATGTTGGAACAATTTAACACTGTACACATCCAGTACACAAGCCGGGATCCCTTGGAATCCGAAATCCTGGGCCCGGTTGTTCGTAGCAATGCAACCACTAGCCCGGGGGTAAATAGCTAACCCTAGGGTAAATTGCACATATTACAATTACAGATTTAG
>JAOWCC010000372.1:0-56234 GCA_030867875.1 Actinernus sp. WN-2022
ATGATGAATCAGGAATGATGAATGATGAATCAGGAATCAGGAATGATGAATCAGGAATGATGAATGATGAATCAGGAATGATGAATCAGGAATGATGAATCAGGAATCAGGAATCAGGAATGATGAATCAGGAATCAGGAATGATGAATCAGGAATCAGGAATGATGAATCATGAAAGAGGATTGATGAATGAGGAATCAGGAATGTTGAATCATGAATCAGGAATGATGAATCAGGAATCAGGAATGATGAATCAGGAATCAGGAATGATGACTCAGGAATCATGAATGATGAATCAGGAATCAGGAATGATGAATCAGGAATCATGAATCAGGAATCAGGAATCAGGAATGATGAATCAGGAATCAGGAATCAGGAATCAGGAATCAGGAATCAGGAATGATGAATCAGGAATAAGGAATGATGAATCAGGAATGATGAATCAGGAATGATGAATCAGGAATCAGGAATCAGGAATGATGAATCAGGAATGATGAATGACGAATCAGGAATGATGAATGATGAATCAGGAATGTGGAATCAGGAATGATGAATCAGGAATGATGAATGAGGAATAAGGAATGATGAATCAGGAATGATAAATGATGAATCAGGAATGTGGAATCAGGAATGATGAATCAGGAATGATGAATCAGGAATCAGCAATGATGAATCAGGAATGATGAATGATGAATCAGGAATGATGAATCAGGAATCAGGAATGATGAATGATGAATCAGGAATCAGCAATGATGAATCAGGAATCAGGAATGATGAATCAGGAATGATGAATCAGGAATCAGGAATCAGGAATGATGAATCAAGAATGATGAATCAGGAATGATGAATGACGAATCAGGAATGATGAATGATGAATCAGGAATGATGAATGATGAATCAGGAATCAGGAATGATGAATCAGGAATGATGAATGATGAATCAGGAATGATGAATCAGGAATGATGAATCAGGAATCAGGAATCAGGAATGATGAATCAGGAATCAGGAATGATGAATCAGGAATCAGGAATGATGAATCATGAAAGAGGATTGATGAATGAGGAATCAGGAATGTTGAATCATGAATCAGGAATGATGAATCAGGAATCAGGAATGATGAATCAGGAATCAGGAATGATGAATCAGGAATCATGAATGATGAATCAGGAATCAGGAATGATGAATCAGGAATCATGAATCAGGAATCAGGAATCAGGAATGATGAATCAGGAATGATGAATGATGAATCAGGAATAATGAATCAGGAATGATGAATCAGGAATCAGGAATCAGGAATGATGAATCAGGAATCAGGAATCAGGAATCAGGAATCAGGAATGATGAATCAGGAATAAGGAATGATGAATCAGGAATGATGAATCAGGAATGATGAATCAGGAATCAGGAATCAGGAATGATGAATCAGGAATGATGAATGACGAATCAGGAATGATGAATGATGAATCAGGAATCAGGAATGATGAATCAGGAATAAGGAATCAGGAATGATGAATGAGGAATAAGGAATGATGAATCAGGAATGATAAATGATGAATCAGGAATGTGGAATCAGGAATGATGAATCAGGAATGATGAATCAGGAATCAGCAATGATGAATCAGGAATGATGAATGATGAATCAGGAATGATGAATCAGGAATCAGGAATGATGAATGATGAATCAGGAATCAGCAATGATGAATCAGGAATCAGGAATGATGAATCAGGAATGATGAATCAGGAATCAGGAATCAGGAATCAGGAGTGATCAATCAGGAATCAGGAATGATGAATCAGGAATCAGGAATGATGAATCAGGAATGAGGAATGATCAATCAGGAAAGAGGGATGATCAATCAGGAATCAGGAATGATGAATCAGGAATGATGAATCAGGAATGATGAATCAGGAATCAGGAATGATGAATCAGGAATGATGAATGATGAATCAGGAATAATGAATCAGGAATGATGAATCAGGAATCAGGAATGATGAATCAGGAATGATGAATCAGGAATCAGGAATCAGGAATGATGAATCAGGAATGATGAATCAGGAATGATGAATCAGGAATGATGAATGATGAATCAGGAATAATGAATCAGGAATGATGAATGATGAATCAGGAATCAGGAATGATGAATCAGGAATAAGGAATGATGAATCAGGAATGATGAATGATGAGTCAGGAGTCAGGAATGACGGAGAGATTCCATCTTTCCAGCAAATTAATAGATTCCTGACCGCGAGCTAATATTAAAAACGTTCAATGTACCGTAAAATTCTCAAACGGAGAGATTCCATCTTTCCAGCAAATTCATAGATTCCTGACCGCGAGCTAATATTAAAACGTTCAATGTGCCGTAAAATTCTCAAACGGAGAGATTCCATCTTTCCAGCAAATTCATAGATTCCTGACCGCGAGCTAATCTTAAAAACGTTCAATGTGCCGTAAAATTCTCAAACGGAGAGATTCCATCTTTCCAGCAAATTCATAGATTCCTGACCGCGAGCTAATCTTAAAAACGTTCAATGTGCCGTAAAATTCTCAAACGGAGAGATTCCATCTTTCCAGCAAATTCATAGATTCCTGACCGCGAGCTAATCTTAAAAACGTTCAATGTGCCGTAAAATTCTCAAACGAAGAGATTCCATCTTTCCAGCAAATTCATAGATTCCTGACCGCGAGCTAATCTTAAAAACGTTCAATGTGCCGTAAAATTCTCAAACGGAGAGATTCCATCTTTCCAGCAAATTAATAGATTCCTGACCGCGAGCTAATATTAAAAACGTTCAATGTGCCTTAAAATTCTCAAACGGAGAGATTCCATCTTTCCAGCAAATTGATAGATTCCTGACCGCGAGCTAATATTAAAAACGTTGAATGTGCCGTAAAATTCTCAAACGGAGAGATTCCATCTTTCCAGCAAATTCATAGATTCCTAACCGCGAGCTAATATTAAAAACGTTCAATGTGCCGTAAAATTCTCAAACGGAGAGATTCCATCTTTCCAGCAAATTCATAGATTCCTGACCGCGAGCTAATATTAAAAACGTTCAATGTGCCGTAAAATTCTCAAACGGAGAGATTCCATCTTTCCAGCAAATTCATAGATTCCTGACCGCGAGCTAATATTAAAAACGTTCAATGTGCCGTAAAATTCTCAAACGGAGAGATTCCATCTTTCCAGCAAATTCATAGATTCCTGACCGCGAGCTAATATTAAAAACGTACAATGTGCCGTAAAATTCTCAAACGGAGAGATTCCATCTTTCCAGAAAATTCATAGATTCCTGACCGCGAGCTAATATTAAAAACGTACACTGTGCCGTAAAATTCTCAAACGGAGAGATTCCATCTTTCCAGCAAATTCATAGATTCCTGACTGCGAGCTAATCTTAAAAACGTTGAATGTGCCTTAAAATTCTCAAACGGAGAGATTCCATCTTTCCAGCAAATTCATTGATTCCTGACCGCGAGCTAATATTAAAAACGTTCAATGTACCGTAAAATTCTCAAACGGAGAGATTCCATCTTTCCAGCAAATTCATTGATTCCTGACCGCGAGCTAATATTAAAAACGTTCAATGTGCCGTAAAATTCTCAAACGGAGAGATTCCATCTTTCCAGCAAATTCATAGATTCCTGACCGCGAGCTAATATTAAAAACGTTCAATGTGCCGTAAAATTCTCAAACGGAGAGATTCCATCTTTCCAGCAAATTCATAGATTCCTGACCGCGAGCTAATATTAAAAACGTTCAATGTGCCGTAAAATTCTCAAACGGAGAGATTCCATCTTTCCAGCAAATTCATAGATTCCTGACCGCGAGCTAATATTAAAAACGTACAATGTGCCGTAAAATTCTCAAACGGAGAGATTCCATCTTTCCAGAAAATTCATAGATTCCTGACCGCGAGCTAATATTAAAAACGTACACTGTGCCGTAAAATTCTCAAACGGAGAGATTCCATCTTTCCAGCAAATTCATAGATTCCTGACCGCGAGCTAATCTTAAAAACGTTGAATGTGCCTTAAAATTCTCAAACGGAGAGATTCCATCTTTCCAGCAAATTCATAGATTCCTGACCGCGAGCTAATATTAAAAACGTTGAATGTGCCGTAAATTTCTCAAACGGAGAGATTCCATCTTTCCAGCAAATTAATAGATTCCTGACCGCGAGCTAATATTAAAAACGTTAAATGTGCCTTAAAATTCTCAAACGGAGAGATTCCATCTTTCCAGCAAATTGATAGATTCCTGACCGCGAGCTAATATTAAAAACGTTGAATGTACCGTAAAATTCTCAAACGGAGAGATTCCATCTTTCCAGCAAATTCATAGATTCCTGACCGCGAGCTAATCTTAAAAACGTTGAATGTGCCTTAAAATTCTCAAACGGAGAGATTCCATCTTTCCAGCAAATTCATAGATTCCTGACCGCGAGCTAATCTTAAAAACGTTGAATGTGCCGTAAATTTCTCAAACGGAGAGATTCCATCTTTCCAGCAAATTCATAGATTCCTGACCGCGAGCTAATATTAAAAACGTTGAATGTGCCGTAAAATTCTCAAACGGAGAGATTCCATCTTTCCAGCAAATTCATAGATTCCTGACCGCGAGCTAATCTTAAAAACGTTCAATGTGCCGTAAAATTCTCAAACGGAGAGATTCCATCTTTCCAGCAAATTCATAGATTCCTGACCGCGAGCTAATCTTAAAAACGTTGAATGTGCCGTAAAATTCTCAAACGGAGAGATTCCATCTTTCCAGCAAATTCATAGATTCCTGACCGCGAGCTAATCTTAAAAACGTTGAATGTGCCGTAAAATTCTCAAACGGAGAGATTCCATCTTTCCAGCAAATTCATTGATTCCTGACCGCGAGCTAATCTTAAAAACGTTGAATGTGCCGTAAAATTCTCAAACGGAGAGATTCCATCTTTCCAGCAAATTCATAGATTCCTGACCGCGAGCTAATATTAAAAACGTTCAATGTGCCGTAAAATTCTCAAACGGAGAGATTCCATCTTTCCAGCAAATTCATAGATTCCTGACCGCGAGCTAATATTAAAAAAGTTCAATGTGCCGTAAAATTCTCAAACGGAGAGATTCCATCTTTCCAGCAAATTCATAGATTCCTGACCGCGAGCTAATATTAAAAACGTACAATGTGCCGTAAAATTCTCAAACGGAGAGATTCCATCTTTCCAGCAAATTCATAGATTCCTGACCGCGAGCTAATATTAAAAACGTACACTGTGCCGTAAAATTCTCAAACGGAGAGATTCCATCTTTCCAGCAAATTCATAGATTCCTGACCGCGAGCTAATCTTAAAAACGTTCAATGTGCCGTAAAATTCTCAAACGGAGAGATTCCATCTTTCCAGCAAATTCATAGATTCCTGACCGCGAGCTAATCTTAAAAACGTTGAATGTGCCTTAAAATTCTCAAACGGAGAGATTCCATCTTTCCAGCAAATTCATAGATTCCTGACCGCGAGCTAATCTTAAAAACGTTGAATGTGCCGTAAATTTCTCAAACGGTAGAGATTCCATCTTTCCAGCAAATTCATAGATTCCTGACCGCGAGCTAATCTTAAAAACGTTGAATGTGTCTTAAAATTCTCAAACGGAGAGATTCCATCTTTCCAGCAAATTCATAGATTCCTGACCGCGAGCTAATATTAAAAACGTTGAATGTGCCGTAAAATTCTCAAACGGAGAGATTCCATCTTTCCAGCAAATTCATAGATTCCTGACCGCGAGCTAATCTTAAAAACGTTGAATGTGCCGTAAAATTCTCAAACGGAGAGATTCCATCTTTCCAGCAAATTCATAGATTCCTGACCGCGAGCTAATCTTAAAAACGTTGAATGTGCCGTAAATTTCTCAAACGGAGAGATTCCATCTTTCCAGCAAATTCATAGATTCCTGACCGCGAGCTAATATTAAAAACGTTGAATGTGCCGTAAAATTCTCAAACGGAGAGATTCCATCTTTCCAGCAAATTCATAGATTCCTGACCGCGAGCTAATCTTAAAAACGTTCAATGTGCCGTAAAATTCTCAAACGGAGAGATTCCATCTTTCCAGCAAATTCATAGATTCCTGACCGCGAGCTAATCTTAAAAACGTTGAATGTGCCGTAAAATTCTCAAACGGAGAGATTCCATCTTTCCAGCAAATTCATAGATTCCTGACCGCGAGCTAATCTTAAAAACGTTGAATGTGCCGTAAAATTCTCAAACGGAGAGATTCCATCTTTCCAGCAAATTCATTGATTCCTGACCGCGAGCTAATCTTAAAAACGTTGAATGTGCCGTAAAATTCTCAAACGGAGAGATTCCATCTTTCCAGCAAATTCATAGATTCCTGACCGCGAGCTAATATTAAAAACGTTCAATGTGCCGTAAAATTCTCAAACGGAGAGATTCCATCTTTCCAGCAAATTCATAGATTCCTGACCGCGAGCTAATATTAAAAAAGTTCAATGTGCCGTAAAATTCTCAAACGGAGAGATTCCATCTTTCCAGCAAATTCATAGATTCCTGACCGCGAGCTAATATTAAAAACGTACAATGTGCCGTAAAATTCTCAAACGGAGAGATTCCATCTTTCCAGCAAATTCATAGATTCCTGACCGCGAGCTAATATTAAAAACGTACACTGTGCCGTAAAATTCTCAAACGGAGAGATTCCATCTTTCCAGCAAATTCATAGATTCCTGACCGCGAGCTAATCTTAAAAACGTTCAATGTGCCGTAAAATTCTCAAACGGAGAGATTCCATCTTTCCAGCAAATTCATAGATTCCTGACCGCGAGCTAATCTTAAAAACGTTGAATGTGCCTTAAAATTCTCAAACGGAGAGATTCCATCTTTCCAGCAAATTCATAGATTCCTGACCGCGAGCTAATCTTAAAAACGTTGAATGTGCCGTAAATTTCTCAAACGGAGAGATTCCATCTTTCCAGCAAATTCATAGATTCCTGACCGCGAGCTAATCTTAAAAACGTTGAATGTGTCTTAAAATTCTCAAACGGAGAGATTCCATCTTTCCAGCAAATTCATAGATTCCTGACCGCGAGCTAATATTAAAAACGTTGAATGTGCCGTAAAATTCTCAAACGGAGAGATTCCATCTTTCCAGCAAATTCATAGATTCCTGACCGCGAGCTAATCTTAAAAACGTTGAATGTGCCGTAAAATTCTCAAACGGAGAGATTCCATCTTTCCAGCAAATTCATAGATTCCTGACCGCGAGCTAATCTTAAAAACGTTGAATGTGCCGTAAAATTCTCAAACGGAGAGATTCCATCTTTCCAGCAAATTCATTGATTCCTGACCGCGAGCTAATCTTAAAAACGTTGAATGTGCCGTAAAATTCTCAAACGGAGAGATTCCATCTTTCCAGCAAATTCATAGATTCCTGACCGCGAGCTAATATTAAAAACGTTGAATGTGCCGTAAATTTCTCAAACGGAGAGATTCCATCTTTCCAGCAAATTCATAGATTCCTGACCGCGAGCTAATATTAAAAACGTTAAATGTGCCTTAAAATTCTCAAACGGAGAGATTCCATCTTTCCAGCAAATTGATAGATTCCTGACCGCGAGCTAATATTAAAAACGTTGAATGTACCTTAAAATTCTCAAACGGAGAGATTCCATCTTTCCAGCAAATTCATAGATTCCTAACCGCGAGCTAATATTAAAAACGTTCAATGTGCCGTAAAATTCTCAAACGGAGAGATTCCATCTTTCCAGCAAATTCATAGATTCCTGACCGCGAGCTAATATTAAAAACGTACAATGTGCCTTAAAATTCTCAAACGGAGAGATTCCATCTTTCCAGCAAATTCATAGATTCCTGACCACGAGCTAATATTAAAAACGTTCAATGTACCGTAAAATTCTCAAACGGAGAGATTCCATCTTTCCAGCAAATTCATTGATTCCTGACCGCGAGCTAATATTAAAAACGTTCAATGTGCCGTAAAATTCTCAAACGGAGAGATTCCATCTTTCCAGCAAATTCATAGATTCCTGACCGCGAGCTAATCTTAAAAACGTTCAATGCGCCGTAAAATTCTCAAACGGAGAGATTCCATCTTTCCAGCAAATTCATAGATTCCTGACCGCGAGCTAATCTTAAAAACGTTGAATGTGCCTTAAAATTCTCAAACGGAGAGATTCCATCTTTCCAGCAAATTCATAGATTCCTGACCGCGAGCTAATCTTAAAAACGTTGAATGTGCCGTAAATTTCTCAAACGGAGAGATTCCATCTTTCCAGCAAATTCATAGATTCCTGACCGCGAGCTAATCTTAAAAACGTTGAATGTGTCTTAAAATTCTCAAACGGAGAGATTCCATCTTTCCAGCAAATTCATAGATTCCTGACCGCGAGCTAATCTTAAAAACGTTGAATGTGCCTTAAAATTCTCAAACGGAGAGATTCCATCTTTCCAGCAAATTCATAGATTCCTGACCGCGAGCTAATATTAAAAACGTTGAATGTGCCGTAAAATTCTCAAACGGAGAGATTCCATCTTTCCAGCAAATTCATAGATTCCTGACCGCCAGCTAATATTAAAAACGTTCAATGTGCCGTAAAATTCTCAAACGGAGAGATTCCATCTTTCCAGCAAATTCATAGATTCCTGACCGCGAGCTAATCTTAAAAACGTTGAATGTGCCGTAAAATTCTCAAACGGAGAGATTCCATCTTTCCAGCAAATTCATAGATTCCTGACCGCGAGCTAATCTTAAAAACGTTCAATGTGCCTTAAAATTCTCAAACGGAGAGATTCCATCTTTCCAGCAAATTCATAGATTCCTGACCGCGAGCTAATATTAAAAACGTACACTGTGCCGTAAAATTCTCAAACGGAGAGATTCCATCTTTCCAGCAAATTCATAGATTCCTGACCGCGAGCTAATCTTAAAAACGTTGAATGTGCCTTAAAATTCTCAAACGGAGAGATTCCATCTTTCCAGCAAATTCATTGATTCCTGACCGCGAGCTAATATTAAAAACGTTCAATGTGCCGTAAAATTCTCAAACGGAGAGATTCCATCTTTCCAGCAAATTCATAGATTCCTGACCGCGAGCTAATCTTAAAAACGTTCAATGTGCCGTAAAATTCTCAAACGGAGAGATTCCATCTTTCCAGCAAATTCATAGATTCCTGACCGCGAGCTAATCTTAAAAACGTTGAATGTGCCTTAAAATTCTCAAACGGAGAGATTCCATATTTCCAGCAAATTCATAGATTCCTGACCGCGAGCTAATATTAAAAACGTTGAATGTGCCGTAAAATTCTCAAACGGAGAGATTCCATCTTTCCAGCAAATTCATAGATTCCTGACCGCGAGCTAATATTAAAAACGTTGAATGTGCCGTAAATTTCTCAAACGGAGAGATTCCATCTTTCCAGCAAATTCATAGATTCCTGACCGCGAGCTAATCTTAAAAACGTTGAATGTGCCGTAAAATTCTCAAACGGAGAGATTCCATCTTTCCAGCAAATTCATAGATTCCTGACCGCGAGCTAATATTAAAAACGTTCAATGTGCCGTAAAATTCTCGAACGGAGAGATTCCATCTTTCCAGCAAATTCATAGATTCCTGACCGCGAGCTAATCTTAAAAACGTTGAATGTGCCTTAAAATTCTCAAACGGAGAGATTCCATCTTTCCAGCAAATTCATAGATTCCTGACCGCGAGCTAATATTAAAAACGTACACTGTGCCGTAAAATTCTCAAACGGAGAGATTCCATCTTTCCAGAAAATTCATAGATTCCTGACCGCGAGCTAATATTAAAAACGTACAATGTGCCGTAAAATTCTCAAACGGAGAGATTCCATCTTTCCAGCAAATTCATAGATTCCTGACCGCGAGATAATATTAAAAACGTACAATGTGCCTTAAAATTCTCAAACGGAGAGATTCCATCTTTCCAGCAAATTCATAGATTCCTGACCGCGAGCTAATATTAAAAACGTACAATGTGCCGTAAAATTCTCAAACGGAGAGATTCCATCTTTCCAGAAAATTCATAGATTCCTGACCGCGAGCTAATATTAAAAACGTACACTGTGCCGTAAAATTCTCAAACGGAGAGATTCCATCTTTCCAGCAAATTCATAGATTCCTGACCGCGAGCTAATCTTAAAAACGTTGAATGTGCCTTAAAATTCTCAAACGGAGAGATTCCATCTTTCCAGCAAATTCATTGATTCCTGACCGCGAGCTAATATTAAAAACGTTCAATGTGCCGTAAAATTCTCAAACGGAGAGATTCCATCTTTCCAGCAAATTCATAGATTCCTGACCGCGAGCTAATCTTAAAAACGTTCAATGTGCCGTAAAATTCTCAAACGGAGAGATTCCATCTTTCCAGCAAATTCATAGATTCCTGACCGCGAGCTAATCTTAAAAACGTTGAATGTGCCTTAAAATTCTCAAACGGAGAGATTCCATATTTCCAGCAAATTCATAGATTCCTGACCGCGAGCTAATATTAAAAACGTTGAATGTGCCGTAAAATTCTCAAACGGAGAGATTCCATCTTTCCAGCAAATTCATAGATTCCTGACCGCGAGCTAATCTTAAAAACGTTCAATGTGCCGTAAAATTCTCAAACGGAGAGATTCCATCTTTCCAGCAAATTCATAGATTCCTGACCGCGAGCTAATCTTAAAAACGTTCAATGTGCCGTAAAATTCTCGAACGGAGAGATTCCATCTTTCCAGCAAATTCATAGATTCCTGACCGCGAGCTAATGTTAAAAACGTTGAATGTGCCGTAAAATTCTCAAACGGAGAGATTCCATCTTTCCAGCAAATTCATAGATTCCTGACCGCGAGCTAATCTTAAAAACGTTGAATGTGCCGTAAAATTCTCAAACGGAGAGATTCCATCTTTCCAGCAAATTCATAGATTCCTGACCGCGAGCTAATCTTAAAAACGTTGAATGTGCCGTAAAATTCTCAAACGGAGAGATTCCATCTTTCCAGCAAATTCATAGATTCCTGACCGCGAGCTAATATTAAAAACGTACAATGTGCCGTAAAATTCTCAAACGGAGAGATTCCATCTTTCCAGCAAATTCATAGATTCCTGACCGCGAGATAATATTAAAAACGTACAATGTGCCTTAAAATTCTCAAACGGAGAGATTCCATCTTTCCAGCAAATTCATAGATTCCTGACCGCGAGCTAATATTAAAAACGTACAATGTGCCGTAAAATTCTCAAACGGAGAGATTCCATCTTTCCAGAAAATTCATAGATTCCTGACCGCGAGCTAATATTAAAAACGTACACTGTGCCGTAAAATTCTCAAACGGAGAGATTCCATCTTTCCAGCAAATTCATAGATTCCTGACCGCGAGCTAATCTTAAAAACGTTGAATGTGCCTTAAAATTCTCAAACGGAGAGATTCCATCTTTCCAGCAAATTCATTGATTCCTGACCGCGAGCTAATATTAAAAACGTTCAATGTGCCGTAAAATTCTCAAACGGAGAGATTCCATCTTTCCAGCAAATTCATAGATTCCTGACCGCGAGCTAATCTTAAAAACGTTCAATGTGCCGTAAAATTCTCAAACGGAGAGATTCCATCTTTCCAGCAAATTCATAGATTCCTGACCGCGAGCTAATCTTAAAAACGTTGAATGTGCCTTAAAATTCTCAAACGGAGAGATTCCATATTTCCAGCAAATTCATAGATTCCTGACCGCGAGCTAATATTAAAAACGTTGAATGTGCCGTAAAATTCTCAAACGGAGAGATTCCATCTTTCCAGCAAATTCATAGATTCCTGACCGCGAGCTAATCTTAAAAACGTTCAATGTGCCGTAAAATTCTCAAACGGAGAGATTCCATCTTTCCAGCAAATTCATAGATTCCTGACCGCGAGCTAATCTTAAAAACGTTCAATGTGCCGTAAAATTCTCGAACGGAGAGATTCCATCTTTCCAGCAAATTCATAGATTCCTGACCGCGAGCTAATGTTAAAAACGTTGAATGTGCCGTAAAATTCTCAAACGGAGAGATTCCATCTTTCCAGCAAATTCATAGATTCCTGACCGCGAGCTAATCTTAAAAACGTTGAATGTGCCGTAAAATTCTCAAACGGAGAGATTCCATCTTTCCAGCAAATTCATAGATTCCTGACCGCGAGCTAATCTTAAAAACGTTGAATGTGCCGTAAAATTCTCAAACGGAGAGATTCCATCTTTCCAGCAAATTCATAGATTCCTGACCGCGAGCTAATATTAAAAACGTACAATGTGCCGTAAAATTCTCAAACGGAGAGATTCCATCTTTCCAGCAAATTCATAGATTCCTGACCGCGAGCTAATATTAAAAACGTACAATGTGCCTTAAAATTCTCAAACGGAGAGATTCCATCTTTCCAGCAAATTCATAGATTCCTGACCGCGAGCTAATATTAAAAACGTACACTGTGCCGTAAAATTCTCAAACGGAGAGATTCCATCTTTCCAGAAAATTCATAGATTCCTGACCGCGAGCTAATATTAAAAACGTACAATGTGCCGTAAAATTCTCAAACGGAGAGATTCCATCTTTCCAGCAAATTCATAGATTCCTGACCGCGAGCTAATATTAAAAACGTACAATGTGCCTTAAAATTCTCAAACGGAGAGATTCCATCTTTCCAGCAAATTCATAGATTCCTGACCGCGAGCTAATATTAAAAACGTACAATGTGCCGTAAAATTCTCAAACGGAGAGATTCCATCTTTCCAGAAAATTCATAGATTCCTGACCGCGAGCTAATATTAAAAACGTACACTGTGCCGTAAAATTCTCAAACGGAGAGATTCCATCTTTCCAGCAAATTCATAGATTCCTGACCGCGAGCTAATCTTAAAAACGTTGAATGTGCTTTAAAATTCTCAAACGGAGAGATTCCATCTTTCCAGCAAATTCATTGATTCCTGACCGCGAGCTAATATTAAAAACGTTCAATGTACCGTAAAATTCTCAAACGGAGAGATTCCCTCTTTCCAGCAAATTCATTGATTCCTGACCGCGAGCTAATATTAAAAACGTTCAATGTGCCGTAAAATTCTCAAACGGAGAGATTCCATCTTTCCAGCAAATTCATAGATTCCTGACCGCGAGCTAATATTAAAAACGTTCAATGTGCCGTAAAATTCTCAAACGGAGAGATTCCATCTTTCCAGCAAATTCATAGATTCCTGACCGCGAGCTAATATTAAAAACGTTCAATGTGCCGTAAAATTCTCAAACGGAGAGATTCCATCTTTCCAGCAAATTCATAGATTCCTGACCGAGAGCTAATATTAAAAACGTACAATGTGCCGTAAAATTCTCAAACGGAGAGATTCCATCTTTCCAGAAAATTCATAGATTCCTGACCGCGAGCTAATATTAAAAACGTACACTGTGCCGTAAAATTCTCAAACGGAGAGATTCCATCTTTCCAGCAAATTCATAGATTCCTGACCGCGAGCTAATATTAAAAACGTTCAATGTGCCGTAAAATTCTCAAACGGAGAGATTCCATCTTTCCAACAAATTCATAGATTCCTGACCGCGAGCTAATATTAAAAACGTACAATGTGCCGTAAAATTCTCAAACGGAGAGATTCCATCTTTCCAGAAAATTCATAGATTCCTGACCGCGAGCTAATATTAAAAACGTACACTGTGCCGTAAAATTCTCAAACGGAGAGATTCCATCTTTCTAAAACAAATTCATAGATTCCTGACCGCGAGCTAATATTAAAAACGTTGAATGTGCCGTAAAATTCTCAAACGGAGAGATTCCATCTTTCCAGCAAATTCATAGATTCCTGACCGCGAGCTAATATTAAAAACGTACAATGTGCCGTAAAATTCTCAAACGGAGAGATTCCATCTTTCCAGCAAATTCATAGATTCCTGACCGCGAGCTAATATTAAAAACGTACAATGTGCCTTAAAATTCTCAAACGGAGAGATTCCATCTTTCCAGCAAATTCATAGATTCCTGACCGCGAGCTAATATTAAAAACGTACAATGTGCCGTAAAATTCTCAAACGGAGAGATTCCATCTTTCCAGCAAATTCATAGATTCCTGACCGCGAGCTAATCTTAAAAACGTTGAATGTGCCTTAAAATTCTCAAACGGAGAGATTCCATCTTTCCAGCAAATTCATAGATTCCTGACCGCGAGCTAATATTAAAAACGTACAATGTGCCTTAAAATTCTCAAACGGAGAGATTCCATCTTTCCAGCAAATTCATAGATTCCTGACCGCGAGCTAATATTAAAAACGTACAATGTGCCGTAAAATTCTCAAACGGAGAGATTCCATCTTTCCAGAAAATTCATAGATTCCTGACCGCGAGCTAATATTAAAAACGTACACTGTGCCGTAAAATTCTCGAACGGAGAGATTCCATCTTTCCAGCAAATTCATAGATTCCTGACCGCGAGCTAATGTTAAAAACGTTGAATGTGCCGTAAAATTCTCAAACGGAGAGATTCCATCTTTCCAGCAAATTCATAGATTCCTGACCGCGAGCTAATCTTAAAAACGTTGAATGTACCGTAAAATTCTCAAACGGAGAGATTCCCTCTTTCCAGCAAATTCATTGATTCCTGACCGCGAGCTAATATTAAAAACGTTCAATGTGCCGTAAAATTCTCAAACGGAGAGATTCCATCTTTCCAGCAAATTCATAGATTCCTGACCGCGAGCTAATATTAAAAACGTTCAATGTGCCGTAAAATTCTCAAACGGAGAGATTCCATCTTTCCAGCAAATTCATAGATTCCTGACCGCGAGCTAATATTAAAAACGTTCAATGTGCCGTAAAATTCTCAAACGGAGAGATTCCATCTTTCCAGCAAATTCATAGATTCCTGACCGAGAGCTAATATTAAAAACGTACAATGTGCCGTAAAATTCTCAAACGGAGAGATTCCATCTTTCCAGAAAATTCATAGATTCCTGACCGCGAGCTAATATTAAAAACGTACACTGTGCCGTAAAATTCTCAAACGGAGAGATTCCATCTTTCCAGCAAATTCATAGATTCCTGACCGCGAGCTAATATTAAAAACGTTCAATGTGCCGTAAAATTCTCAAACGGAGAGATTCCATCTTTCCAGCAAATTCATAGATTCCTGACCGCGAGCTAATATTAAAAACGTACAATGTGCCGTAAAATTCTCAAACGGAGAGATTCCATCTTTCCAGAAAATTCATAGATTCCTGACCGCGAGCTAATATTAAAAACGTACACTGTGCCGTAAAATTCTCAAACGGAGAGATTCCATCTTTCTAAAACAAATTCATAGATTCCTGACCGCGAGCTAATATTAAAAACGTTGAATGTGCCGTAAAATTCTCAAACGGAGAGATTCCATCTTTCCAGCAAATTCATAGATTCCTGACCGCGAGCTAATATTAAAAACGTACAATGTGCCGTAAAATTCTCAAACGGAGAGATTCCATCTTTCCAGCAAATTCATAGATTCCTGACCGCGAGCTAATATTAAAAACGTACAATGTGCCTTAAAATTCTCAAACGGAGAGATTCCATCTTTCCAGCAAATTCATAGATTCCTGACCGCGAGCTAATATTAAAAACGTACAATGTGCCGTAAAATTCTCAAACGGAGAGATTCCATCTTTCCAGCAAATTCATAGATTCCTGACCGCGAGCTAATCTTAAAAACGTTGAATGTGCCTTAAAATTCTCAAACGGAGAGATTCCATCTTTCCAGCAAATTCATTGATTCCTGACCGCGAGCTAATATTAAAAACGTTCAATGTACCGTAAAATTCTCAAACGGAGAGATTCCCTCTTTCCAGCAAATTCATTGATTCCTGACCGCGAGCTAATATTAAAAACGTTCAATGTGCCGTAAAATTCTCAAACGGAGAGATTCCATCTTTCCAGCAAATTCATAGATTCCTGACCGCGAGCTAATATTAAAAACGTTCAATGTGCCGTAAAATTCTCAAACGGAGAGATTCCATCTTTCCAGCAAATTCATAGATTCCTGACCGCGAGCTAATATTAAAAAACGTTCAATGTGCCGTAAAATTCTCAAACGGAGAGATTCCATCTTTCCAGCAAATTCATAGATTCCTGACCGAGAGCTAATATTAAAAACGTACAATGTGCCGTAAAATTCTCAAACGGAGAGATTCCATCTTTCCAGAAAATTCATAGATTCCTGACCGCGAGCTAATATTAAAAACGTACACTGTGCCGTAAAATTCTCAAACGGAGAGATTCCATCTTTCCAGCAAATTCATAGATTCCTGACCGCGAGCTAATATTAAAAACGTTCAATGTGTCTTAAAATTCTCAAACGGAGAGATTCCATCTTTCCAGCAAATTCATAGATTCCTGACCGCGAGCTAATCTTAAAAACGTTGAATATGCCTTAAAATTCTCAAACGGAGAGATTCCATCTTTCCAGCAAATTCATAGATTCCTGACCGCGAGCTAATATTAAAAACGTTGAATGTGCCGTAAATTTCTCAAACGGAGAGATTCCATCTTTCCAGCAAATTAATAGATTCCTGACCGCGAGCTAATATTAAAAACGTTAAATGTGCCTTAAATTCTCAAACGGAGAGATTCCATCTTTCCAGCAAATTGATAGATTCCTGACCGCGAGCTAATATTAAAAACGTACAATGTGCCGTAAAATTCTCAAACGGAGAGATTCCATCTTTCCAGCAAATTCATAGATTCCTGACCGCGAGCTAATATTAAAAACGTTCAATGTGCCTTAAAATTCTCAAACGGAGAGATTCCATCTTTCCAGCAAATTCATTGATTCCTGACCGCGAGCTAATATTAAAAACGTTCAATGTACCGTAAAATTCTCAAACGGAGAGATTCCCTCTTTCCAGCAAATTCATTGATTCCTGACCGCGAGCTAATATTAAAAACGTTCAATGTGCCGTAAAATTCTCAAACGGAGAGATTCCATCTTTCCAGCAAATTCATAGATTCCTGACCGCGAGCTAATATTAAAAACGTTCAATGTGCCTTAAAATTCTCAAACGGAGAGATTCCATCTTTCCAGCAAATTCATTGATTCCTGACCGCGAGCTAATATTAAAAACGTTCAATGTACCGTAAAATTCTCAAACGGAGAGATTCCCTCTTTCCAGCAAATTCATTGATTCCTGACCGCGAGCTAATATTAAAAACGTTCAATGTGCCGTAAAATTCTCAAACGGAGAGATTCCATCTTTCCAGCAAATTCATAGATTCCTGACCGCGAGCTAATATTAAAAACGTTCAATGTGCCGTAAAATTCTCAAACGGAGAGATTCCATCTTTCCAGCAAATTCATAGATTCCTGACCGCGAGCTAATATTAAAAACGTTCAATGTGCCGTAAAATTCTCAAACGGAGAGATTCCATCTTTCCAGCAAATTCATAGATTCCTGACCGAGAGCTAATATTAAAAACGTACAATGTGCCGTAAAATTCTCAAACGGAGAGATTCCATCTTTCCAGAAAATTCATAGATTCCTGACCGCGAGCTAATATTAAAAACGTACACTGTGCCGTAAAATTCTCAAACGGAGAGATTCCATCTTTCCAGCAAATTCATAGATTCCTGACCGCGAGCTAATATTAAAAACGTTCAATGTGCCGTAAAATTCTCAAACGGAGAGATTCCATCTTTCCAGCAAATTCATAGATTCCTGACCGCGAGCTAATATTAAAAACGTACAATGTGCCGTAAAATTCTCAAACGGAGAGATTCCATCTTTCCAGAAAATTCATAGATTCCTGACCGCGAGCTAATATTAAAAACGTACACTGTGCCGTAAAATTCTCAAACGGAGAGATTCCATCTTTCTAAAACAAATTCATAGATTCCTGACCGCGAGCTAATATTAAAAACGTTGAATGTGCCGTAAATTTCTCAAACGGAGAGATTCCATCTTTCCAGCAAATTCATAGATTCCTGACCGCGAGCTAATCTTAAAAACGTTGAATGTGTCTTAAAATTCTCAAACGGAGAGATTCCATCTTTCCAGCAAATTCATAGATTCCTGACCGCGAGCTAATCTTAAAAACGTTGAATATGCCTTAAAATTCTCAAACGGAGAGATTCCATCTTTCCAGCAAATTCATAGATTCCTGACCGCGAGCTAATATTAAAAACGTTGAATGTGCCGTAAATTTCTCAAACGGAGAGATTCCATCTTTCCAGCAAATTAATAGATTCCTGACCGCGAGCTAATATTAAAAACGTTAAATGTGCCTTAAATTCTCAAACGGAGAGATTCCATCTTTCCAGCAAATTGATAGATTCCTGACCGCGAGCTAATATTAAAAACGTACAATGTGCCGTAAAATTCTCAAACGGAGAGATTCCATCTTTCCAGCAAATTCATAGATTCCTGACCGCGAGCTAATATTAAAAACGTTCAATGTGCCTTAAAATTCTCAAACGGAGAGATTCCATCTTTCCAGCAAATTCATTGATTCCTGACCGCGAGCTAATATTAAAAACGTTCAATGTACCGTAAAATTCTCAAACGGAGAGATTCCCTCTTTCCAGAAAATTCATAGATTCCTGACCGCGAGCTAATATTAAAAACGTACACTGTGCCGTAAAATTCTCAAACGGAGAGATTCCATCTTTCCAGCAAATTCATAGATTCCTGACCGCGAGCTAATATTAAAAACGTTGAATGTGCCTTAAAATTCTCAAACGGAGAGATTCCATCTTTCCAGCAAATTCATAGATTCCTGACCGCGAGCTAATCTTAAAAACGTTGAATGTGCCGTAAATTTCTCAAACGGAGAGATTCCATCTTTCCAGCAAATTCATAGATTCCTGACCGCGAGCTAATCTTAAAAACGTTGAATGTGTCTTAAAATTCTCAAACGGAGAGATTCCATCTTTCCAGCAAATTCATAGATTCCTGACCGCGAGCTAATATTAAAAACGTTGAATGTGCCGTAAAATTCTCAAACGGAGAGATTCCATCTTTCCAGCAAATTCATAGATTCCTGACCGCGAGCTAATATTAAAAACGTTCAATGTGCCGTAAAATTCTCAAACGGAGAGATTCCATCTTTCCAGCAAATTCATAGATTCCTGACCGCGAGCTAATCTTAAAAACGTTGAATGTGCCGTAAAATTCTCAAACGGAGAGATTCCATCTTTCCAGCAAATTCATAGATTCCTGACCGCGAGCTAATCTTAAAAACGTTCAATGTGGCGTAAAATTCTCAAACGGAGAGATTCCATCTTTCCAGCAAATTCATTGATTCCTGACCGCGAGCTAATCTTAAAAACGTTGAATGTGCCGTAAAATTCTCAAACGAAGAGATTCCATCTTTCCAGCAAATTCATAGATTCCTGACCGCGAGCTAATATTAAAAACGTTCAATGTGCCGTAAAATTCTCAAACGGAGAGATTCCATCTTTCCAGCAAATTCATAGATTCCTGACCGCGAGCTAATATTAAAAACGTTGAATGTGCCGTAAATTTCTCAAACGGAGAGATTCCATCTTTCCAGCAAATTCATAGATTCCTGACCGCGAGCTAATATTAAAAACGTTGAATGTGCCGTAAAATTCTCAAACGGAGAGATTCCATCTTTCCAGCAAATTCATAGATTCCTGACCGCCAGCTAATATTAAAAACGTTCAATGTGCCGTAAAATTCTCAAACGGAGAGATTCCATCTTTCCAGCAAATTCATAGATTCCTGACCGCGAGCTAATCTTAAAAACGTTCAATGTGCCGTAAAATTCTCAAACGGAGAGATTCCATCTTTCCAGCAAATTCATAGATTCCTGACCGCGAGCTAATCTTAAAAACGTTCAATGTGCCGTAAAATTCTCAAACGGAGAGATTCCATCTTTCCAGCAAATTCATAGATTCCTGACCGCGAGCTAATCTTAAAAACGTTGAATGTGCCGTAAAATTCTCAAACGAAGAGATTCCATCTTTCCAGCAAATTCATAGATTCCTGACCGCGAGCTAATCTTAAAAACGTTGAATGTGCCGTAAAATTCTCAAACGGAGAGATTCCATCTTTCCAGCAAATTCATAGATTCCTGACCGCGAGCTAATCTTAAAAACGTTGAATGTGCCGTAAAATTCTCAAACGGAGAGATTCCATCTTTCCAGAAAATTCATAGATTCCTGACCGCGAGCTAATATTAAAAACGTACACTGTGCTGTAAAATTGTCAAACGGAGAGATTCCATCTTTCCAGCAAATTCATAGATTCCTGACCGCGAGCTAATATTAAAAACGTTCAATGTGTCGTAAAATTCTCAAACGGAGAGATTCCATCTTTCCAGCAAATTCATAGATTCCTGACCGCGAGCTAATATTAAAAACGTACAATGTGCCGTAAAATTCTCAAACGGAGAGATTCCATCTTTCCAGAAAATTCATAGATTCCTGACCGCGAGCTAATATTAAAAACGTACACTGTGCCGTAAAATTCTCAAACGGAGAGATTCCATCTTTCTAAAACAAATTCATAGATTCCTGACCGCGAGCTAATATTAAAAACGTTGAATGTGCCGTAAATTTCTCAAACGGAGAGATTCCATCTTTCCAGCAAATTCATAGATTCCTGACCGCGAGCTAATCTTAAAAACGTTGAATGTGTCTTAAAATTCTCAAACGGAGAGATTCCATCTTTCCAGCAAATTCATAGATTCCTGACCGCGAGCTAATCTTAAAAACGTTGAATGTGCCTTAAAATTCTCAAACGGAGAGATTCCATCTTTCCAGCAAATTCATAGATTCCTGACCGCGAGCTAATATTAAAAACGTTGAATGTGCCGTAAAATTCTCAAACGGAGAGATTCCATCTTTCCAGCAAATTCATAGATTCCTGACCGCCAGCTAATATTAAAAACGTTCAATGTGCCGTAAAATTCTCAAACGGAGAGATTCCATCTTTCCAGCAAATTCATAGATTCCTGACCGCGAGCTAATCTTAAAAACGTTCAATGTGCCGTAAAATTCTCAAACGGAGAGATTCCATCTTTCCAGCAAATTCATAGATTCCTGACCGCGAGCTAATCTTAAAAACGTTCAATGTGCCGTAAAATTCTCAAACGGAGAGATTCCATCTTTCCAGCAAATTCATAGATTCCTGACCGCGAGCTAATCTTAAAAACGTTGAATGTGCCGTAAAATTCTCAAACGAAGAGATTCCATCTTTCCAGCAAATTCATAGATTCCTGACCGCGAGCTAATCTTAAAAACGTTGAATGTGCCGTAAAATTCTCAAACGGAGAGATTCCATCTTTCCAGCAAATTCATAGATTCCTGACCGCGAGCTAATCTTAAAAACGTTGAATGTGCCTTAAAATTCTCAAACGGAGAGATTCCATCTTTCCAGCAAATTCATAGATTCCTGACCGCGAGCTAATATTAAAAACGTTGAATGTGCCGTAAAATTCTCAAACGGAGAGATTCCATCTTTCCAGCAAATTCATAGATTCCTGACCGCGAGCTAATCTTAAAAACGTTGAATGTGCCGTAAAATTCTGAAGCGGAGAGATTCCATCTTTCCAGCAAATTCATAGATTCCTGACCGCGAGCTAATATTAAAAACGTACAATGTGCCGTAAAATTCTCAAACGGAGAGATTCCATCTTTCCAGAAAATTCATAGATTCCTGACCGCGAGCTAATATTAAAAACGTACACTGTGCCGTAAAATTCTCAAACGGAGAGATTTCATCTTTCCAGCAAATTCATAGATTCCTGACCGCGAGCTAATATTAAAAACGTTCAATGTGCCGTAAAATTCTCAAACGGAGAGATTCCATCTTTCCAGCAAATTCATAGATTCCTGACCGCGAGCTAATCTTAAAAACGTTCAATGTGCCGTAATATTCTCAAACGGAGAGATTCCATCTTTCCAGCAAATTCATAGATTCCTGACCGCGAGCTAATCTTAAAAACGTTCAATGTGCCGTAAAATTCTCAACCGGAGAGATTCCATCTTTCCAGCAAATTCATAGATTCCTGACCGCGAGCTAATCTTAAAAACGTTCAATGTGCCGTAAAATTCTCAAACGGAGAGATTCCATCTTTCCAGCAAATTCATAGATTCCTGACCGCGAGCTAATCTTAAAAACGTTGAATGTGCCTTAAAATTCTCAAACGGAGAGATTCCATCTTTCCAGCAAATTCATAGATTCCTGACCGCGAGCTAATATTAAAAACGTTGAATGTGCCGTAAAATTCTCAAACGGAGAGATTCCATCTTTCCAGCAAATTCATAGATTCCTGACCGCGAGCTAATATTAAAAACGTACACTGTGCCGTAAAATTCTCAAACGGAGAGATTCCATCTTTCTAAAACAAATTCATAGATTCCTGACCGCGAGCTAATATTAAAAACGTTGAATGTGCCGTAAATTTCTCAAACGGAGAGATTCCATCTTTCCAGCAAATTCATAGATTCCTGACCGCGAGCTAATCTTAAAAACGTTGAATGTGTCTTAAAATTCTCAAACGGAGAGATTCCATCTTTCCAGCAAATTCATAGATTCCTGACCGCGAGCTAATCTTAAAAACGTTGAATGTGCCTTAAAATTCTCAAACGGAGAGATTCCATCTTTCCAGCAAATTCATAGATTCCTGACCGCGAGCTAATATTAAAAACGTTGAATGTGCCGTAAAATTCTCAAACGGAGAGATTCCATCTTTCCAGGAAATTCATAGATTCCTGACCGCCAGCTAATATTAAAAACGTTCAATGTGCCGTAAAATTCTCAAACGGAGAGATTCCATCTTTCCAGCAAATTCATAGATTCCTGACCGCGAGCTAATCTTAAAAACGTTCAATGTGCCGTAAAATTCTCAAACGGAGAGATTCCATCTTTCCAGCAAATTCATAGATTCCTGACCGCGAGCTAATCTTAAAAACGTTCAATGTGCCGTAAAATTCTCAAACGGAGAGATTCCATCTTTCCAGCAAATTCATAGATTCCTGACCGCGAGCTAATCTTAAAAACGTTGAATGTGCCGTAAAATTCTCAAACGAAGAGATTCCATCTTTCCAGCAAATTCATAGATTCCTGACCGCGAGCTAATATTAAAAACGTACAATGTGCCGTAAAATTCTCAAACGGAGAGATTCCATCTTTCCAGAAAATTCATAGATTCCTGACCGCGAGCTAATATTAAAAACGTACACTGTGCCGTAAAATTCTCAAACGGAGAGATTTCATCTTTCCAGCAAATTCATAGATTCCTGACCGCGAGCTAATATTAAAAACGTTCAATGTGCCGTAAAATTCTCAAACGGAGAGATTCCATCTTTCCAGCAAATTCATAGATTCCTGAGCGCGAGCTAATATTAAAAACGTACAATGTGCCGTAAAATTCTCAAACGGAGAGATTCCATCTTTCCAGAAAATTCATAGATTCCTGACCGCGAGCTAATCTTAAAAACGTTGAATGTGCCTTAAAATTCTCAAACGGAGAGATTCCATCTTTCCAGCAAATTCATAGATTCCTGACCGCGAGCTAATATTAAAAACGTTGAATGTGCCGTAAAATTCTCAAACGGAGAGATTCCATCTTTCCAGCAAATTCATAGATTCCTGACCGCGAGCTAATCTCAAAAACGTTGAATGTGCCGTAAAATACTCAAGCGGAGAGATTCCATCTTTCCAGCAAATTCATAGATTCCTGACCGCGAGCTAATATTAAAAACGTACAATGTGCCGTAAAATTCTCAAACGGAGAGATTCCATCTTTCCAGAAAATTCATAGATTCCTGACCGCGAGCTAATATTAAAAACGTACACTGTGCCGTAAAATTCTCAAACGGAGAGATTTCATCTTTCCAGCAAATTCATAGATTCCTGACCGCGAGCTAATATTAAAAACGTTCAATGTGCCGTAAAATTCTCAAACGGAGAGATTCCATCTTTCCAGCAAATTCATAGATTCCTGACCGCGAGCTAATATTAAAAACGTTGAATGTGCCGTAAATTTCTCAAACGGAGAGATTCCATCTTTCCAGCAAATTAATAGATTCCTGACCGCGAGCTAATATTAAAAACGTTAAATGTGCCTTAAAATTCTCAAACGGAGAGATTCCATCTTTCCAGCAAATTGATAGATTCCTGACCGCGAGCTAATATTAAAAACGTTGAATGTACCGTAAAATTCTCAAACAGAGAGATTCCATCTTTCCAGCAAATTCATAGATTCCTGACCGCGAGCTAATATTAAAAACGTACACTGTGCCGTAAAATTCTCAAACGGAGAGATTTCATCTTTCCAGCAAATTCATAGATTCCTGACCGCGAGCTAATATTAAAAACGTTCAATGTGCCGTAAAATTCTCAAACGGAGAGATTCCATCTTTCCAGCAAATTCATAGATTCCTGACCGCGAGCTAATCTTAAAAACGTTCAATGTGCCGTAAAATTCTCAAACGGAGAGATTCCATCTTTCCAGCAAATTCATAGATTCCTGACCGCGAGCTAATCTTAAAAACGTTCAATGTGCCGTAAAATTCTCAAACGGAGAGATTCCATCTTTCCAGCAAATTCATAGATTCCTGACCGCGAGCTAATCTTAAAAACGTTGAATGTGCCGTAAAATTCTCAAACGAAGAGATTCCATCTTTCCAGCAAATTCATAGATTCCTGACCGCGAGCTAATCTTAAAAACGTTGAATGTGCCGTAAAATTCTCAAACGGAGAGATTCCATCTTTCCAGCAAATTCATAGATTCCTGACCGCGAGCTAATCTTAAAAACGTTGAATGTGCCGTAAAATTCTCAAACGGAGAGATTCCATCTTTCCAGAAAATTCATAGATTCCTGACCGCGAGCTAATATTAAAAACGTACACTGTGCTGTAAAATTCTCAAACGGAGAGATTCCATCTTTCCAGCAAATTCATAGATTCCTGACCGCGAGCTAATATTAAAAACGTTCAATGTGTCGTAAAATTCTCAAACGGAGAGATTCCATCTTTCCAGCAAATTCATAGATTCCTGACCGCGAGCTAATATTAAAAACGTACAATGTGCCGTAAAATTCTCAAACGGAGAGATTCCATCTTTCCAGAAAATTCATAGATTCCTGACCGCGAGCTAATATTAAAAACGTACACTGTGCCGTAAAATTCTCAAACGGAGAGATTCCATCTTTCTAAAACAAATTCATAGATTCCTGACCGCGAGCTAATATTAAAAACGTTGAATGTGCCGTAAATTTCTCAAACGGAGAGATTCCATCTTTCCAGCAAATTCATAGATTCCTGACCGCGAGCTAATCTTAAAAACGTTGAATGTGTCTTAAAATTCTCAAACGGAGAGATTCCATCTTTCCAGCAAATTCATAGATTCCTGACCGCGAGCTAATCTTAAAAACGTTGAATGTGCCTTAAAATTCTCAAACGGAGAGATTCCATCTTTCCAGCAAATTCATAGATTCCTGACCGCGAGCTAATATTAAAAACGTTGAATGTGCCGTAAAATTCTCAAACGGAGAGATTCCATCTTTCCAGCAAATTCATAGATTCCTGACCGCCAGCTAATATTAAAAACGTTCAATGTGCCGTAAAATTCTCAAACGGAGAGATTCCATCTTTCCAGCAAATTCATAGATTCCTGACCGCGAGCTAATCTTAAAAACGTTCAATGTGCCGTAAAATTCTCAAACGGAGAGATTCCATCTTTCCAGCAAATTCATAGATTCCTGACCGCGAGCTAATCTTAAAAACGTTCAATGTGCCGTAAAATTCTCAAACGGAGAGATTCCATCTTTCCAGCAAATTCATAGATTCCTGACCGCGAGCTAATCTTAAAAACGTTGAATGTGCCGTAAAATTCTCAAACGAAGAGATTCCATCTTTCCAGCAAATTCATAGATTCCTGACCGCGAGCTAATCTTAAAAACGTTGAATGTGCCGTAAAATTCTCAAACGGAGAGATTCCATCTTTCCAGCAAATTCATAGATTCCTGACCGCGAGCTAATCTTAAAAACGTTGAATGTGCCTTAAAATTCTCAAACGGAGAGATTCCATCTTTCCAGCAAATTCATAGATTCCTGACCGCGAGCTAATATTAAAAACGTTGAATGTGCCGTAAAATTCTCAAACGGAGAGATTCCATCTTTCCAGCAAATTCATAGATTCCTGACCGCGAGCTAATCTTAAAAACGTTGAATGTGCCGTAAAATTCTGAAGCGGAGAGATTCCATCTTTCCAGCAAATTCATAGATTCCTGACCGCGAGCTAATATTAAAAACGTACAATGTGCCGTAAAATTCTCAAACGGAGAGATTCCATCTTTCCAGAAAATTCATAGATTCCTGACCGCGAGCTAATATTAAAAACGTACACTGTGCCGTAAAATTCTCAAACGGAGAGATTTCATCTTTCCAGCAAATTCATAGATTCCTGACCGCGAGCTAATATTAAAAACGTTCAATGTGCCGTAAAATTCTCAAACGGAGAGATTCCATCTTTCCAGCAAATTCATAGATTCCTGAGCGCGAGCTAATATTAAAAACGTACAATGTGCCGTAAAATTCTCAAACGGAGAGATTCCATCTTTCCAGAAAATTCATAGATTCCTGACCGCGAGCTAATCTTAAAAACGTTGAATGTGCCTTAAAATTCTCAAACGGAGAGATTCCATCTTTCCAGCAAATTCATAGATTCCTGACCGCGAGCTAATATTAAAAACGTTGAATGTGCCGTAAAATTCTCAAACGGAGAGATTCCATCTTTCCAGCAAATTCATAGATTCCTGACCGCGAGCTAATCTCAAAAACGTTGAATGTGCCGTAAAATACTCAAGCGGAGAGATTCCATCTTTCCAGCAAATTCATAGATTCCTGACCGCGAGCTAATATTAAAAACGTACAATGTGCCGTAAAATTCTCAAACGGAGAGATTCCATCTTTCCAGAAAATTCATAGATTCCTGACCGCGAGCTAATATTAAAAACGTACACTGTGCCGTAAAATTCTCAAACGGAGAGATTTCATCTTTCCAGCAAATTCATAGATTCCTGACCGCGAGCTAATATTAAAAACGTTCAATGTGCCGTAAAATTCTCAAACGGAGAGATTCCATCTTTCCAGCAAATTCATAGATTCCTGACCGCGAGCTAATATTAAAAACGTTGAATGTGCCGTAAATTTCTCAAACGGAGAGATTCCATCTTTCCAGCAAATTAATAGATTCCTGACCGCGAGCTAATATTAAAAACGTTAAATGTGCCTTAAAATTCTCAAACGGAGAGATTCCATCTTTCCAGCAAATTGATAGATTCCTGACCGCGAGCTAATATTAAAAACGTTGAATGTACCGTAAAATTCTCAAACGGAGAGATTCCATCTTTCCAGCAAATTCATAGATTCCTAACCGCGAGCTAATCTTAAAAACGTTGAATGTGCCGTAAAATTCTCAAACGGAGAGATTCCATCTTTCCAGCAAATTCATAGATTCCTGACCGCGAGCTAATCTTAAAAACGTTGAATGTGCCTTAAAATTCTCAAACGGAGAGATTCCATCTTTCCAGCAAATTCATAGATTCCTGACCGCGAGCTAATATTAAAAACGTTGAATGTGCCGTAAAATTCTCAAACGGAGAGATTCCATCTTTCCAGCAAATTCATAGATTCCTGACCGCCAGCTAATATTAAAAACGTTCAATGTGCCGTAAAATTCTCAAACGGAGAGATTCCATCTTTCCAGCAAATTCATAGATTCCTGACCGCGAGCTAATCTTAAAAACGTTCAATGTGCCGTAAAATTCTCAAACGGAGAGATTCCATCTTTCCAGCAAATTCATAGATTCCTGACCGCGAGCTAATCTTAAAAACGTTCAATGTGCCGTAAAATTCTCAAACGGAGAGATTCCATCTTTCCAGCAAATTCATAGATTCCTGACCGCGAGCTAATCTTAAAAACGTTGAATGTGCCGTAAAATTCTCAAACGAAGAGATTCCATCTTTCCAGCAAATTCATAGATTCCTGACCGCGAGCTAATCTTAAAAACGTTGAATGTGCCGTAAAATTCTCAAACGGAGAGATTCCATCTTTCCAGCAAATTCATAGATTCCTGACCGCGAGCTAATCTTAAAAACGTTCAATGTGCCGTAAAATTCTCAAACGGAGAGATTCCATCTTTCCAGCAAATTCATTGATTCCTGACCGCGAGCTAATCTTAAAAACGTTGAATGTGCCGTAAAATTCTCAAACGAAGAGATTCCATCTTTCCAGCAAATTCATAGATTCCTGACCGCGAGCTAATATTAAAAACGTTGAATGTGCCGTAAAATTCTCAAACGGAGAGATTCCATCTTTCCAGCAAATTCATAGATTCCTGACCGCGAGCTAATCTTAAAAACGTTCAATGTGCCGTAAAATTCTCAAACGGAGAGATTCCATCTTTCCAGCAAATTCATAGATTCCTGACCGCGAGCTAATCTTAAAAACGTTCAATGTGCCGTAAAATTCTCAAACGGAGAGATTGCATCTTTCCAGCAAATTCATAGATTCCTGACCGCGAGCTAATCTTAAAAACGTTCAATGTGCCGTAAAATTCTCAAACGGAGAGATTCCATCTTTCCAGCAAATTCATAGATTCCTGACCGCGAGCTAATCTTAAAAACGTTGAATGTGCCTTAAAATTCTCAAACGGAGAGATTCCATCTTTCCAGCAAATTCATAGATTCCTGACCGCGAGCTAATATTAAAAACGTTGAATGTGCCGTAAAATTCTCAAACGGAGAGATTCCATCTTTCCAGCAAATTCATAGATTCCTGACCGCCAGCTAATATTAAAAACGTTCAATGTGCCGTAAAATTCTCAACGGAGATATTCCATCTTTCCAGCAAATTCATAGATTCCTGACCGCGAGCTAATCTTAAAAACGTTGAATGTGCCTTAAAATTCTCAAACGGAGAGATTCCATCTTTCCAGCAAATTCATAGATTCCTGACCGCGAGCTAATGTTAAAAACGTTGAATGTGCCGTAAAATTCTCAAACGGAGAGATTCCATCTTTCCAGCAAATTCATAGATTCCTGACCGCGAGCTAATGTTAAAAACGTTGAATGTGCCGTAAAATTCTCAAACGGAGAGATTCCATCTTTCCAGCAAATTCATAGATTCCTGACCGCGAGCTAATCTTAAAAACGTTGAATGTGCCGTAAAATTCTCAA
This sequence comes from Actinernus sp. WN-2022, assembly GCA_030867875.1. Taxonomy (NCBI): domain Eukaryota; kingdom Metazoa; phylum Cnidaria; class Anthozoa; order Actiniaria; family Actinernidae; genus Actinernus; species Actinernus sp. WN-2022. Next base: position 29,228 of record JAOWCC010000372.1, read on the forward strand.
ACGGAGAGATTCCATCTTTCCAGCAAATTCATAGATTCCTGACCGCGAGCTAATATTAAAAACGTACAATGTGCCGTAAAATTCTCAAACGGAGAGATTCCATCTTTCCAGAAAATTCATAGATTCCTGACCGCGAGCTAATATTAAAAACGTACACTGTGCCGTAAAATTCTCAAACGGAGAGATTCCATCTTTCCAGCAAATTCATAGATTCCTGACCGCGAGCTAATCTTAAAACGTTGAATGTGCCTTAAAATTCTCAAACGGAGAGATTCCATCTTTCCAGCAAATTCATTGATTCCTGACCGCGAGCTAATATTAAAAACGTTCAATGTGCCGTAAAATTCTCAAACGGAGAGATTACATCTTTCCAGCAAATTCATAGATTCCTGACCGCGAGCTAATCTTAAAAACGTTCAATGTGCCGTAAAATTCTCAAACGGAGAGATTCCATCTTTCCAGCAAATTCATAGATTCCTGACCGCGAGCTAATCTTAAAACGTTGAATGTGCCTTAAAATTCTCAAACGGAGAGATTCCATATTTCCAGCAAATTCATAGATTCCTGACCGCGAGCTAATATTAAAAACGTTGAATGTGCCGTAAAATTCTCAAACGGAGAGATTCCATCTTTCCAGCAAATTCATAGATTCCTGACCGCGAGCTAATATTAAAAACGTTGAATGTGCCGTAAATTTCTCAAACGGAGAGATTCCATCTTTCCAGCAAATTCATAGATTCCTGACCGCGAGCTAATCTAAAAAACGTTCAATGTGCCGTAAAATTCTCAAACGGAGAGATTCCATCTTTCCAGCAAATTCATAGATTCCTGACCGCGAGCTAATCTTAAAAACGTTGAATGTGCCTTAAAATACTCAAACGGAGAGATTCCATCTTTCCAGCAAATTCATAGATTCCTGACCGCGAGCTAATGTTAAAAACGTTGAATGTGCCGTAAATTTCTCAAACGGAGAGATTCCATCTTTCCAGCAAATTCATAGATTCCTGACCGCGAGCTAATGTTAAAAACGTTCAATGTGCCGTAAAATTCTCAAACGGAGAGATTCCATCTTTCCAGCAAATTCATAGATTCCTGACCGCGAGCTAATCTTAAAAACGTTGAATGTGACTTAAAATTCTCAAACGGAGAGATTCCATCTTTCCAGCAAATTCATAGATTCCTGACCGCGAGCTAATGTTAAAAACGTTGAATGTGCCGTAAAATTCTCAAACGGAGAGATTCCATCTTTCCAGCAAATTCATAGATTCCTGACCGCGAGCTAATCTTAAAAACGTTGAATGTGCCGTAAAATTCTCAAACGGAGAGATTCCATCTTTCCAGCAAATTCATAGATTCCTGACCGCGAGCTAATGTTAAAAACGTTGAATGATGTTAAAAACGTTGAATGTGCCGTAAAATTCTCAAACGGAGAGATTCCATCTTTCCAGCAAATTCATAGATTCCTGACCGCGAGCTAATATTAAAAACGTACAATGTGCCGTAAAATTCTCAAACGGAGAGATTCCATCTTTCCAGAAAATTCATAGATTCCTGACCGCGAGCTAATATTAAAAACGTTGAATGTGCCGTAAAATTCTCAAACGGAGAGATTCCATCTTTCCAGCAAATTCATAGATTCCTGACCGCCAGCTAATATTAAAAACGTTCAATGTGCCGTAAAATTCTCAAACGGAGAGATTCCATCTTTCCAGCAAATTCATAGATTCCTGACCGCGAGCTAATCTTAAAAACGTTCAATGTGCCGTAAAATTCTCAAACGGAGAGATTCCATCTTTCCAGCAAATTCATAGATTCCTGACCGCGAGCTAATATTAAAAACGTTCAATGTGCCGTAAAATTCTCAAACGGAGATATTCCATCTTTCCAGCAAATTCATAGATTCCTGACCGCGAGCTAATCTTAAAAACGTTGAATGTGCCTTAAAATTCTCAAACGGAGAGATTCCATCTTTCCAGCAAATTCATAGATTCCTGACCGCGAGCTAATGTTAAAAACGTTGAATGTGCCTTAAAATTCTCAAACGGAGAGATTCCATCTTTCCAGCAAATTCATAGATTCCTGACCGCGAGCTAATGTTAAAAACGTTGAATGTGCCGTAAAATTCTCAAACGGAGAGATTCCATCTTTCCAGCAAATTCATAGATTCCTGACCGCGAGCTAATCTTAAAAACGTTGAATGTGCCTTAAAATTCTCAAACGGAGAGATTCCATCTTTCCAGCAAATTCATAGATTCCTGACCGCGAGCTAATATTAAAAACGTTGAATGTGCCGTAAAATTCTCAAACGGAGAGATTCCATCTTTCCAGCAAATTCATAGATTCCTGACCGCGAGCTAATATTAAAAACGTACAATGTGCCGTAAAATACTCAAGCGGAGAGATTCCATCTTTCCAGCAAATTCATAGATTCCTGACCGCGAGCTAATATTAAAAACGTACAATGTGCCGTAAAATTCTCAAACGGAGAGATTCCATCTTTCCAGAAAATTCATAGATTCCTGACCGCGAGCTAATATTAAAAACGTACACTGTGCCGTAAAATTCTCAAACGGAGAGATTCATCTTTCCAGCAAATTCATAGATTCCTGACCGCGAGCTAATATTAAAAACGTTCAATGTGCCGTAAAATTCTCAAACGGAGAGATTCCATCTTTCCAGCAAATTCATAGATTCCTGACCGCGAGCTAATATTAAAAACGTTGAATGTGCCGTAAATTTCTCAAACGGAGAGATTCCATCTTTCCAGCAAATTAATATTCCTGACCGCGAGCTAATATTAAAAACGTTAAATGTGCCTTAAAATTCTCAAACGGAGAGATTCCATCTTTCCAGCAAATTGATAGATTCCTGACCGCGAGCTAATATTAAAAACGTTGAATGTACCGTAAAATTCTCAAACGGAGAGATTCCATCTTTCCAGCAAATTCATAGATTCCTGACCGCGAGCTAATATTAAAAACGTACACTGTGCCGTAAAATTCTCAAACGGAGAGATTTCATCTTTCCAGCAAATTCATAGATTCCTGACCGCGAGCTAATATTAAAAACGTTCAATGTGCCGTAAAATTCTCAAACGGAGAGATCTATCTTTCCAGCAAATTCATAGATTCCTGACCGCGAGCTAATCTTAAAACGTTCAATGTGCCGTAAAATTCTCAAACGGAGAGATTCCATCTTTCCAGCAAATTCATAGATTCCTGACCGCGAGCTAATCTTAAAAACGTTCAATGTGCCGTAAAATTCTCAAACGGAGAGATTCCATCTTTCCCCAGCAAATTCATAGATTCCTGACCGCGAGCTAATCTTAAAACGTTGAATGTGCCGTAAAATCTCAAACGAAGAGATTCCATCTTTCCAGCAAATTCATAGATTCCTGACCGCGAGCTAATCTTAAAACGTTGAATGTGCCGTAAAATTCTCAAACGGAGAGATTCCATCTTTCCAGCAAATTCATAGATTCCTGACCGCGAGCTAATCTAAAACGTTGATGTGCCGTAAAATTCAACGGAGATTCCATCTTTCCAGAATCATAGATTCTGACCGCGAGCTAATATTAAAACGTACACTGTGCTGTAAAATTCTCAAACGGAGAGATTCCATCTTTCCAGCAAATTCATAGATTCCTGACCGCGAGCTAATATTAAAAACGTTCAATGTGTCGTAAAATTCTCAAACCGGAGATTCCATCTTTCCAGCAAATTCATAGATTCCTGACCGCGAGCTAATATTAAAAACGTACAATGTGCCGTAAAATTCTCAAACGGAGAGATTCCATCTTTCCAGAAAATTCATAGATTCCTGACCGCGAGCTAATATTAAAAACGTACACTGTGCCGTAAAATTCTCAAACGGAGAGATTCCATCTTTCTAAAACAAATTCATAGATTCCTGACCGCGAGCTAATATTAAAAACGTTGAATGTGCCGTAAATTTCTCAAACGGAGAGATTCCATCTTTCCAGCAAATTCATAGATTCCTGACCGCGAGCTAATCTTAAAAACGTTGAATGTGTCTTAAAATTCTCAAACGGAGAGATTCCATCTTTCCAGCAAATTCATAGATTCCTGACCGCGAGCTAATCTTAAAAACGTTGAATGTGCCTTAAAATTCTCAAACGGAGAGATTCCATCTTTCCAGCAAATTCATAGATTCCTGACCGCGAGCTAATATTAAAAACGTTGAATGTGCCGTAAAATTCTCAAACGGAGAGATTCCATCTTTCCAGCAAATTCATAGATTCCTGACCGCCAGCTAATATTAAAAACGTTCAATGTGCCGTAAAATTCTCAAACGGAGAGATTCCATCTTTCCAGCAAATTCATAGATTCCTGACCGCGAGCTAATCTTAAAAACGTTCAATGTGCCGTAAAATTCTCAAACGGAGAGATTCCATCTTTCCAGCAAATTCATAGATTCCTGACCGCGAGCTAATCTTAAAAACGTTCAATGTGCCGTAAAATTCTCAAACGGAGAGATTCCATCTTTCCAGCAAATTCATAGATTCCTGACCGCGAGCTAATCTTAAAAACGTTGAATGTGCCGTAAAATTCTCAAACGAAGAGATTCCATCTTTCCAGCAAATTCATAGATTCCTGACCGCGAGCTAATCTTAAAAACGTTGAATGTGCCGTAAAATTCTCAAACGGAGAGATTCCATCTTTCCAGCAAATTCATAGATTCCTGACCGCGAGCTAATCTTAAAAACGTTGAATGTGCCTTAAAATTCTCAAACGGAGAGATTCCATCTTTCCAGCAAATTCATAGATTCCTGACCGCGAGCTAATATTAAAAACGTTGAATGTGCCGTAAAATTCTCAAACGGAGAGATTCCATCTTTCCAGCAAATTCATAGATTCCTGACCGCGAGCTAATCTTAAAAACGTTGAATGTGCCGTAAAATTCTGAAGCGGAGAGATTCCATCTTTCCAGCAAATTCATAGATTCCTGACCGCGAGCTAATATTAAAAACGTACAATGTGCCGTAAAATTCTCAAACGGAGAGATTCCATCTTTCCAGAAAATTCATAGATTCCTGACCGCGAGCTAATATTAAAAACGTACACTGTGCCGTAAAATTCTCAAACGGAGAGATTTCATCTTTCCAGCAAATTCATAGATTCCTGACCGCGAGCTAATATTAAAAACGTTCAATGTGCCGTAAAATTCTCAAACGGAGAGATTCCATCTTTCCAGCAAATTCATAGATTCCTGAGCGCGAGCTAATATTAAAAACGTACAATGTGCCGTAAAATTCTCAAACGGAGAGATTCCATCTTTCCAGAAAATTCATAGATTCCTGACCGCGAGCTAATCTTAAAAACGTTGAATGTGCCTTAAAATTCTCAAACGGAGAGATTCCATCTTTCCAGCAAATTCATAGATTCCTGACCGCGAGCTAATATTAAAAACGTTGAATGTGCCGTAAAATTCTCAAACGGAGAGATTCCATCTTTCCAGCAAATTCATAGATTCCTGACCGCGAGCTAATCTCAAAAACGTTGAATGTGCCGTAAAATACTCAAGCGGAGAGATTCCATCTTTCCAGCAAATTCATAGATTCCTGACCGCGAGCTAATATTAAAAACGTACAATGTGCCGTAAAATTCTCAAACGGAGAGATTCCATCTTTCCAGAAAATTCATAGATTCCTGACCGCGAGCTAATATTAAAAACGTACACTGTGCCGTAAAATTCTCAAACGGAGAGATTTCATCTTTCCAGCAAATTCATAGATTCCTGACCGCGAGCTAATATTAAAAACGTTCAATGTGCCGTAAAATTCTCAAACGGAGAGATTCCATCTTTCCAGCAAATTCATAGATTCCTGACCGCGAGCTAATATTAAAAACGTTGAATGTGCCGTAAATTTCTCAAACGGAGAGATTCCATCTTTCCAGCAAATTAATAGATTCCTGACCGCGAGCTAATATTAAAAACGTTAAATGTGCCTTAAAATTCTCAAACGGAGAGATTCCATCTTTCCAGCAAATTGATAGATTCCTGACCGCGAGCTAATATTAAAACGTTGAATGTACCGTAAAATTCTCAAACGGAGAGATTCCATCTTTCCAGCAAATTCATAGATTCCTAACCGCGAGCTAATCTTAAAAACGTTGAATGTGCCGTAAAATTCTCAAACGGAGAGATTCCATCTTTCCAGCAAATTCATAGATTCCTGACCGCGAGCTAATCTTAAAAACGTTGAATGTGCCTTAAAATTCTCAAACGGAGAGATTCCATCTTTCCAGCAAATTCATAGATTCCTGACCGCGAGCTAATATTAAAAACGTTGAATGTGCCGTAAAATTCTCAAACGGAGAGATTCCATCTTTCCAGCAAATTCATAGATTCCTGACCGCCAGCTAATATTAAAAACGTTCAATGTGCCGTAAAATTCTCAAACGGAGAGATTCCATCTTTCCAGCAAATTCATAGATTCCTGACCGCGAGCTAATCTTAAAAACGTTCAATGTGCCGTAAAATTCTCAAACGGAGAGATTCCATCTTTCCAGCAAATTCATAGATTCCTGACCGCGAGCTAATCTTAAAAACGTTCAATGTGCCGTAAAATTCTCAAACGGAGAGATTCCATCTTTCCAGCAAATTCATAGATTCCTGACCGCGAGCTAATCTTAAAAACGTTGAATGTGCCGTAAAATTCTCAAACGAAGAGATTCCATCTTTCCAGCAAATTCATAGATTCCTGACCGCGAGCTAATCTTAAAAACGTTGAATGTGCCGTAAAATTCTCAAACGGAGAGATTCCATCTTTCCAGCAAATTCATAGATTCCTGACCGCGAGCTAATCTTAAAAACGTTCAATGTGCCGTAAAATTCTCAAACGGAGAGATTCCATCTTTCCAGCAAATTCATTGATTCCTGACCGCGAGCTAATCTTAAAAACGTTGAATGTGCCGTAAAATTCTCAAACGAAGAGATTCCATCTTTCCAGCAAATTCATAGATTCCTGACCGCGAGCTAATATTAAAAACGTTGAATGTGCCGTAAAATTCTCAAACGGAGAGATTCCATCTTTCCAGCAAATTCATAGATTCCTGACCGCGAGCTAATCTTAAAAACGTTCAATGTGCCGTAAAATTCTCAAACGGAGAGATTCCATCTTTCCAGCAAATTCATAGATTCCTGACCGCGAGCTAATGTTAAAAACGTTGAATGTGCCGTAAAATTCTCAAACGGAGAGATTCCATCTTTCCAGCAAATTCATAGATTCCTGACCGCGAGCTAATCTTAAAAACGTTGAATGTGCCGTAAAATTCTCAAACGGAGAGATTCCATCTTTCCAGCAAATTCATAGATTCCTGACCGCGAGCTAATATTAAAAACGTACAATGTGCCGTAAAATTCTCAAACGGAGAGATTCCATCTTTCCAGCAAATTAATAGATTCCTGACCGCGAGCTAATATTAAAAACGTTCAATGTGCCTTAAAATTCTCAAACGGAGAGATTCCATCTTTCCAGCAAATTGATAGATTCCTGACCGCGAGCTAATATTAAAAACGTTGAATGTGCCGTAAAATTCTCAAACGGAGAGATTCCATCTTTCCAGCAAATTCATAGATTCCTAACCGCGAGCTAATATTAAAAACGTTCAATGTGCCGTAAAATTCTCAAACGGAGAGATTCCATCTTTCCAGCAAATTCATAGATTCCTGACCGCGAGCTAATATTAAAAACGTTCAATGTGCCGTAAAATTCTCAAACGGAGAGATTCCATCTTTCCAGCAAATTCATAGATTCCTGACCGCGAGCTAATATTAAAAACGTTCAATGTGCCGTAAAATTCTCAAACGGAGAGATTCCATCTTTCCAGCAAATTCATAGATTCCTGACCGCGAGCTAATATTAAAAACGTACAATGTGCCGTAAAATTCTCAAACGGAGAGATTCCATCTTTCCAGAAAATTCATAGATTCCTGACCGCGAGCTAATATTAAAAACGTACACTGTGCCGTAAAATTCTCAAACGGAGAGATTCCATCTTTCCAGCAAATTCATAGATTCCTGACTGCGAGCTAATCTTAAAAACGTTGAATGTGCCTTAAAATTCTCAAACGGAGAGATTCCATCTTTCCAGCAAATTCATTGATTCCTGACCGCGAGCTAATATTAAAAACGTTCAATGTACCGTAAAATTCTCAAACGGAGAGATTCCATCTTTCCAGCAAATTCATTGATTCCTGACCGCGAGCTAATATTAAAAACGTTCAATGTGCCGTAAAATTCTCAAACGGAGAGATTCCATCTTTCCAGCAAATTCATAGATTCCTGACCGCGAGCTAATATTAAAAACGTTCAATGTGCCGTAAAATTCTCAAACGGAGAGATTCCATCTTTCCAGCAAATTCATAGATTCCTGACCGCGAGCTAATATTAAAAACGTTCAATGTGCCGTAAAATTCTCAAACGGAGAGATTCCATCTTTCCAGCAAATTCATAGATTCCTGACCGCGAGCTAATATTAAAAACGTACAATGTGCCGTAAAATTCTCAAACGGAGAGATTCCATCTTTCCAGAAAATTCATAGATTCCTGACCGCGAGCTAATATTAAAAACGTACACTGTGCCGTAAAATTCTCAAACGGAGAGATTCCATCTTTCCAGCAAATTCATAGATTCCTGACCGCGAGCTAATCTTAAAAACGTTGAATGTGCCTTAAAATTCTCAAACGGAGAGATTCCATCTTTCCAGCAAATTCATAGATTCCTGACCGCGAGCTAATATTAAAAACGTTGAATGTGCCGTAAATTTCTCAAACGGAGAGATTCCATCTTTCCAGCAAATTAATAGATTCCTGACCGCGAGCTAATATTAAAAACGTTAAATGTGCCTTAAAATTCTCAAACGGAGAGATTCCATCTTTCCAGCAAATTGATAGATTCCTGACCGCGAGCTAATATTAAAAACGTTGAATGTACCGTAAAATTCTCAAACGGAGAGATTCCATCTTTCCAGCAAATTCATAGATTCCTGACCGCGAGCTAATCTTAAAAACGTTGAATGTGCCTTAAAATTCTCAAACGGAGAGATTCCATCTTTCCAGCAAATTCATAGATTCCTGACCGCGAGCTAATCTTAAAAACGTTGAATGTGCCGTAAATTTCTCAAACGGAGAGATTCCATCTTTCCAGCAAATTCATAGATTCCTGACCGCGAGCTAATATTAAAAACGTTGAATGTGCCGTAAAATTCTCAAACGGAGAGATTCCATCTTTCCAGCAAATTCATAGATTCCTGACCGCGAGCTAATCTTAAAAACGTTCAATGTGCCGTAAAATTCTCAAACGGAGAGATTCCATCTTTCCAGCAAATTCATAGATTCCTGACCGCGAGCTAATCTTAAAAACGTTGAATGTGCCGTAAAATTCTCAAACGGAGAGATTCCATCTTTCCAGCAAATTCATAGATTCCTGACCGCGAGCTAATCTTAAAAACGTTGAATGTGCCGTAAAATTCTCAAACGGAGAGATTCCATCTTTCCAGCAAATTCATTGATTCCTGACCGCGAGCTAATCTTAAAAACGTTGAATGTGCCGTAAAATTCTCAAACGGAGAGATTCCATCTTTCCAGCAAATTCATAGATTCCTGACCGCGAGCTAATATTAAAAACGTTCAATGTGCCGTAAAATTCTCAAACGGAGAGATTCCATCTTTCCAGCAAATTCATAGATTCCTGACCGCGAGCTAATATTAAAAAAGTTCAATGTGCCGTAAAATTCTCAAACGGAGAGATTCCATCTTTCCAGCAAATTCATAGATTCCTGACCGCGAGCTAATATTAAAAACGTACAATGTGCCGTAAAATTCTCAAACGGAGAGATTCCATCTTTCCAGCAAATTCATAGATTCCTGACCGCGAGCTAATATTAAAAACGTACACTGTGCCGTAAAATTCTCAAACGGAGAGATTCCATCTTTCCAGCAAATTCATAGATTCCTGACCGCGAGCTAATCTTAAAAACGTTCAATGTGCCGTAAAATTCTCAAACGGAGAGATTCCATCTTTCCAGCAAATTCATAGATTCCTGACCGCGAGCTAATCTTAAAAACGTTGAATGTGCCTTAAAATTCTCAAACGGAGAGATTCCATCTTTCCAGCAAATTCATAGATTCCTGACCGCGAGCTAATCTTAAAAACGTTGAATGTGCCGTAAATTTCTCAAACGGTAGAGATTCCATCTTTCCAGCAAATTCATAGATTCCTGACCGCGAGCTAATCTTAAAAACGTTGAATGTGTCTTAAAATTCTCAAACGGAGAGATTCCATCTTTCCAGCAAATTCATAGATTCCTGACCGCGAGCTAATATTAAAAACGTTGAATGTGCCGTAAAATTCTCAAACGGAGAGATTCCATCTTTCCAGCAAATTCATAGATTCCTGACCGCGAGCTAATCTTAAAAACGTTGAATGTGCCGTAAAATTCTCAAACGGAGAGATTCCATCTTTCCAGCAAATTCATAGATTCCTGACCGCGAGCTAATCTTAAAAACGTTGAATGTGCCGTAAATTTCTCAAACGGAGAGATTCCATCTTTCCAGCAAATTCATAGATTCCTGACCGCGAGCTAATATTAAAAACGTTGAATGTGCCGTAAAATTCTCAAACGGAGAGATTCCATCTTTCCAGCAAATTCATAGATTCCTGACCGCGAGCTAATCTTAAAAACGTTCAATGTGCCGTAAAATTCTCAAACGGAGAGATTCCATCTTTCCAGCAAATTCATAGATTCCTGACCGCGAGCTAATCTTAAAAACGTTGAATGTGCCGTAAAATTCTCAAACGGAGAGATTCCATCTTTCCAGCAAATTCATAGATTCCTGACCGCGAGCTAATCTTAAAAACGTTGAATGTGCCGTAAAATTCTCAAACGGAGAGATTCCATCTTTCCAGCAAATTCATTGATTCCTGACCGCGAGCTAATCTTAAAAACGTTGAATGTGCCGTAAAATTCTCAAACGGAGAGATTCCATCTTTCCAGCAAATTCATAGATTCCTGACCGCGAGCTAATATTAAAAACGTTCAATGTGCCGTAAAATTCTCAAACGGAGAGATTCCATCTTTCCAGCAAATTCATAGATTCCTGACCGCGAGCTAATATTAAAAAAGTTCAATGTGCCGTAAAATTCTCAAACGGAGAGATTCCATCTTTCCAGCAAATTCATAGATTCCTGACCGCGAGCTAATATTAAAAACGTACAATGTGCCGTAAAATTCTCAAACGGAGAGATTCCATCTTTCCAGCAAATTCATAGATTCCTGACCGCGAGCTAATATTAAAAACGTACACTGTGCCGTAAAATTCTCAAACGGAGAGATTCCATCTTTCCAGCAAATTCATAGATTCCTGACCGCGAGCTAATCTTAAAAACGTTCAATGTGCCGTAAAATTCTCAAACGGAGAGATTCCATCTTTCCAGCAAATTCATAGATTCCTGACCGCGAGCTAATCTTAAAAACGTTGAATGTGCCTTAAAATTCTCAAACGGAGAGATTCCATCTTTCCAGCAAATTCATAGATTCCTGACCGCGAGCTAATCTTAAAAACGTTGAATGTGCCGTAAATTTCTCAAACGGAGAGATTCCATCTTTCCAGCAAATTCATAGATTCCTGACCGCGAGCTAATCTTAAAAACGTTGAATGTGTCTTAAAATTCTCAAACGGAGAGATTCCATCTTTCCAGCAAATTCATAGATTCCTGACCGCGAGCTAATATTAAAAACGTTGAATGTGCCGTAAAATTCTCAAACGGAGAGATTCCATCTTTCCAGCAAATTCATAGATTCCTGACCGCGAGCTAATCTTAAAAACGTTGAATGTGCCGTAAAATTCTCAAACGGAGAGATTCCATCTTTCCAGCAAATTCATAGATTCCTGACCGCGAGCTAATCTTAAAAACGTTGAATGTGCCGTAAAATTCTCAAACGGAGAGATTCCATCTTTCCAGCAAATTCATTGATTCCTGACCGCGAGCTAATCTTAAAAACGTTGAATGTGCCGTAAAATTCTCAAACGGAGAGATTCCATCTTTCCAGCAAATTCATAGATTCCTGACCGCGAGCTAATATTAAAAACGTTGAATGTGCCGTAAATTTCTCAAACGGAGAGATTCCATCTTTCCAGCAAATTCATAGATTCCTGACCGCGAGCTAATATTAAAAACGTTAAATGTGCCTTAAAATTCTCAAACGGAGAGATTCCATCTTTCCAGCAAATTGATAGATTCCTGACCGCGAGCTAATATTAAAAACGTTGAATGTACCTTAAAATTCTCAAACGGAGAGATTCCATCTTTCCAGCAAATTCATAGATTCCTAACCGCGAGCTAATATTAAAAACGTTCAATGTGCCGTAAAATTCTCAAACGGAGAGATTCCATCTTTCCAGCAAATTCATAGATTCCTGACCGCGAGCTAATATTAAAAACGTACAATGTGCCTTAAAATTCTCAAACGGAGAGATTCCATCTTTCCAGCAAATTCATAGATTCCTGACCACGAGCTAATATTAAAAACGTTCAATGTACCGTAAAATTCTCAAACGGAGAGATTCCATCTTTCCAGCAAATTCATTGATTCCTGACCGCGAGCTAATATTAAAAACGTTCAATGTGCCGTAAAATTCTCAAACGGAGAGATTCCATCTTTCCAGCAAATTCATAGATTCCTGACCGCGAGCTAATCTTAAAAACGTTCAATGCGCCGTAAAATTCTCAAACGGAGAGATTCCATCTTTCCAGCAAATTCATAGATTCCTGACCGCGAGCTAATCTTAAAAACGTTGAATGTGCCTTAAAATTCTCAAACGGAGAGATTCCATCTTTCCAGCAAATTCATAGATTCCTGACCGCGAGCTAATCTTAAAAACGTTGAATGTGCCGTAAATTTCTCAAACGGAGAGATTCCATCTTTCCAGCAAATTCATAGATTCCTGACCGCGAGCTAATCTTAAAAACGTTGAATGTGTCTTAAAATTCTCAAACGGAGAGATTCCATCTTTCCAGCAAATTCATAGATTCCTGACCGCGAGCTAATCTTAAAAACGTTGAATGTGCCTTAAAATTCTCAAACGGAGAGATTCCATCTTTCCAGCAAATTCATAGATTCCTGACCGCGAGCTAATATTAAAAACGTTGAATGTGCCGTAAAATTCTCAAACGGAGAGATTCCATCTTTCCAGCAAATTCATAGATTCCTGACCGCCAGCTAATATTAAAAACGTTCAATGTGCCGTAAAATTCTCAAACGGAGAGATTCCATCTTTCCAGCAAATTCATAGATTCCTGACCGCGAGCTAATCTTAAAAACGTTGAATGTGCCGTAAAATTCTCAAACGGAGAGATTCCATCTTTCCAGCAAATTCATAGATTCCTGACCGCGAGCTAATCTTAAAAACGTTCAATGTGCCTTAAAATTCTCAAACGGAGAGATTCCATCTTTCCAGCAAATTCATAGATTCCTGACCGCGAGCTAATATTAAAAACGTACACTGTGCCGTAAAATTCTCAAACGGAGAGATTCCATCTTTCCAGCAAATTCATAGATTCCTGACCGCGAGCTAATCTTAAAAACGTTGAATGTGCCTTAAAATTCTCAAACGGAGAGATTCCATCTTTCCAGCAAATTCATTGATTCCTGACCGCGAGCTAATATTAAAAACGTTCAATGTGCCGTAAAATTCTCAAACGGAGAGATTCCATCTTTCCAGCAAATTCATAGATTCCTGACCGCGAGCTAATCTTAAAAACGTTCAATGTGCCGTAAAATTCTCAAACGGAGAGATTCCATCTTTCCAGCAAATTCATAGATTCCTGACCGCGAGCTAATCTTAAAAACGTTGAATGTGCCTTAAAATTCTCAAACGGAGAGATTCCATATTTCCAGCAAATTCATAGATTCCTGACCGCGAGCTAATATTAAAAACGTTGAATGTGCCGTAAAATTCTCAAACGGAGAGATTCCATCTTTCCAGCAAATTCATAGATTCCTGACCGCGAGCTAATATTAAAAACGTTGAATGTGCCGTAAATTTCTCAAACGGAGAGATTCCATCTTTCCAGCAAATTCATAGATTCCTGACCGCGAGCTAATCTTAAAAACGTTGAATGTGCCGTAAAATTCTCAAACGGAGAGATTCCATCTTTCCAGCAAATTCATAGATTCCTGACCGCGAGCTAATATTAAAAACGTTCAATGTGCCGTAAAATTCTCGAACGGAGAGATTCCATCTTTCCAGCAAATTCATAGATTCCTGACCGCGAGCTAATCTTAAAAACGTTGAATGTGCCTTAAAATTCTCAAACGGAGAGATTCCATCTTTCCAGCAAATTCATAGATTCCTGACCGCGAGCTAATATTAAAAACGTACACTGTGCCGTAAAATTCTCAAACGGAGAGATTCCATCTTTCCAGAAAATTCATAGATTCCTGACCGCGAGCTAATATTAAAAACGTACAATGTGCCGTAAAATTCTCAAACGGAGAGATTCCATCTTTCCAGCAAATTCATAGATTCCTGACCGCGAGATAATATTAAAAACGTACAATGTGCCTTAAAATTCTCAAACGGAGAGATTCCATCTTTCCAGCAAATTCATAGATTCCTGACCGCGAGCTAATATTAAAAACGTACAATGTGCCGTAAAATTCTCAAACGGAGAGATTCCATCTTTCCAGAAAATTCATAGATTCCTGACCGCGAGCTAATATTAAAAACGTACACTGTGCCGTAAAATTCTCAAACGGAGAGATTCCATCTTTCCAGCAAATTCATAGATTCCTGACCGCGAGCTAATCTTAAAAACGTTGAATGTGCCTTAAAATTCTCAAACGGAGAGATTCCATCTTTCCAGCAAATTCATTGATTCCTGACCGCGAGCTAATATTAAAAACGTTCAATGTGCCGTAAAATTCTCAAACGGAGAGATTCCATCTTTCCAGCAAATTCATAGATTCCTGACCGCGAGCTAATCTTAAAAACGTTCAATGTGCCGTAAAATTCTCAAACGGAGAGATTCCATCTTTCCAGCAAATTCATAGATTCCTGACCGCGAGCTAATCTTAAAAACGTTGAATGTGCCTTAAAATTCTCAAACGGAGAGATTCCATATTTCCAGCAAATTCATAGATTCCTGACCGCGAGCTAATATTAAAAACGTTGAATGTGCCGTAAAATTCTCAAACGGAGAGATTCCATCTTTCCAGCAAATTCATAGATTCCTGACCGCGAGCTAATCTTAAAAACGTTCAATGTGCCGTAAAATTCTCAAACGGAGAGATTCCATCTTTCCAGCAAATTCATAGATTCCTGACCGCGAGCTAATCTTAAAAACGTTCAATGTGCCGTAAAATTCTCGAACGGAGAGATTCCATCTTTCCAGCAAATTCATAGATTCCTGACCGCGAGCTAATGTTAAAAACGTTGAATGTGCCGTAAAATTCTCAAACGGAGAGATTCCATCTTTCCAGCAAATTCATAGATTCCTGACCGCGAGCTAATCTTAAAAACGTTGAATGTGCCGTAAAATTCTCAAACGGAGAGATTCCATCTTTCCAGCAAATTCATAGATTCCTGACCGCGAGCTAATCTTAAAAACGTTGAATGTGCCGTAAAATTCTCAAACGGAGAGATTCCATCTTTCCAGCAAATTCATAGATTCCTGACCGCGAGCTAATATTAAAAACGTACAATGTGCCGTAAAATTCTCAAACGGAGAGATTCCATCTTTCCAGCAAATTCATAGATTCCTGACCGCGAGATAATATTAAAAACGTACAATGTGCCTTAAAATTCTCAAACGGAGAGATTCCATCTTTCCAGCAAATTCATAGATTCCTGACCGCGAGCTAATATTAAAAACGTACAATGTGCCGTAA
Source organism: Actinernus sp. WN-2022 (assembly GCA_030867875.1). NCBI lineage: Eukaryota > Metazoa > Cnidaria > Anthozoa > Actiniaria > Actinernidae > Actinernus > Actinernus sp. WN-2022. The sequence continues at coordinate 45,146 of JAOWCC010000372.1, forward strand.
AATTCTCAAACGGAGAGATTCCATCTTTCCAGAAAATTCATAGATTCCTGACCGCGAGCTAATATTAAAAACGTACACTGTGCCGTAAAATTCTCAAACGGAGAGATTCCATCTTTCCAGCAAATTCATAGATTCCTGACCGCGAGCTAATCTTAAAAACGTTGAATGTGCCTTAAAATTCTCAAACGGAGAGATTCCATCTTTCCAGCAAATTCATTGATTCCTGACCGCGAGCTAATATTAAAAACGTTCAATGTGCCGTAAAATTCTCAAACGGAGAGATTCCATCTTTCCAGCAAATTCATAGATTCCTGACCGCGAGCTAATCTTAAAAACGTTCAATGTGCCGTAAAATTCTCAAACGGAGAGATTCCATCTTTCCAGCAAATTCATAGATTCCTGACCGCGAGCTAATCTTAAAAACGTTGAATGTGCCTTAAAATTCTCAAACGGAGAGATTCCATATTTCCAGCAAATTCATAGATTCCTGACCGCGAGCTAATATTAAAAACGTTGAATGTGCCGTAAAATTCTCAAACGGAGAGATTCCATCTTTCCAGCAAATTCATAGATTCCTGACCGCGAGCTAATCTTAAAAACGTTCAATGTGCCGTAAAATTCTCAAACGGAGAGATTCCATCTTTCCAGCAAATTCATAGATTCCTGACCGCGAGCTAATCTTAAAAACGTTCAATGTGCCGTAAAATTCTCGAACGGAGAGATTCCATCTTTCCAGCAAATTCATAGATTCCTGACCGCGAGCTAATGTTAAAAACGTTGAATGTGCCGTAAAATTCTCAAACGGAGAGATTCCATCTTTCCAGCAAATTCATAGATTCCTGACCGCGAGCTAATCTTAAAAACGTTGAATGTGCCGTAAAATTCTCAAACGGAGAGATTCCATCTTTCCAGCAAATTCATAGATTCCTGACCGCGAGCTAATCTTAAAAACGTTGAATGTGCCGTAAAATTCTCAAACGGAGAGATTCCATCTTTCCAGCAAATTCATAGATTCCTGACCGCGAGCTAATATTAAAAACGTACAATGTGCCGTAAAATTCTCAAACGGAGAGATTCCATCTTTCCAGCAAATTCATAGATTCCTGACCGCGAGCTAATATTAAAAACGTACAATGTGCCTTAAAATTCTCAAACGGAGAGATTCCATCTTTCCAGCAAATTCATAGATTCCTGACCGCGAGCTAATATTAAAAACGTACACTGTGCCGTAAAATTCTCAAACGGAGAGATTCCATCTTTCCAGAAAATTCATAGATTCCTGACCGCGAGCTAATATTAAAAACGTACAATGTGCCGTAAAATTCTCAAACGGAGAGATTCCATCTTTCCAGCAAATTCATAGATTCCTGACCGCGAGCTAATATTAAAAACGTACAATGTGCCTTAAAATTCTCAAACGGAGAGATTCCATCTTTCCAGCAAATTCATAGATTCCTGACCGCGAGCTAATATTAAAAACGTACAATGTGCCGTAAAATTCTCAAACGGAGAGATTCCATCTTTCCAGAAAATTCATAGATTCCTGACCGCGAGCTAATATTAAAAACGTACACTGTGCCGTAAAATTCTCAAACGGAGAGATTCCATCTTTCCAGCAAATTCATAGATTCCTGACCGCGAGCTAATCTTAAAAACGTTGAATGTGCTTTAAAATTCTCAAACGGAGAGATTCCATCTTTCCAGCAAATTCATTGATTCCTGACCGCGAGCTAATATTAAAAACGTTCAATGTACCGTAAAATTCTCAAACGGAGAGATTCCCTCTTTCCAGCAAATTCATTGATTCCTGACCGCGAGCTAATATTAAAAACGTTCAATGTGCCGTAAAATTCTCAAACGGAGAGATTCCATCTTTCCAGCAAATTCATAGATTCCTGACCGCGAGCTAATATTAAAAACGTTCAATGTGCCGTAAAATTCTCAAACGGAGAGATTCCATCTTTCCAGCAAATTCATAGATTCCTGACCGCGAGCTAATATTAAAAACGTTCAATGTGCCGTAAAATTCTCAAACGGAGAGATTCCATCTTTCCAGCAAATTCATAGATTCCTGACCGAGAGCTAATATTAAAAACGTACAATGTGCCGTAAAATTCTCAAACGGAGAGATTCCATCTTTCCAGAAAATTCATAGATTCCTGACCGCGAGCTAATATTAAAAACGTACACTGTGCCGTAAAATTCTCAAACGGAGAGATTCCATCTTTCCAGCAAATTCATAGATTCCTGACCGCGAGCTAATATTAAAAACGTTCAATGTGCCGTAAAATTCTCAAACGGAGAGATTCCATCTTTCCAGCAAATTCATAGATTCCTGACCGCGAGCTAATATTAAAAACGTACAATGTGCCGTAAAATTCTCAAACGGAGAGATTCCATCTTTCCAGAAAATTCATAGATTCCTGACCGCGAGCTAATATTAAAAACGTACACTGTGCCGTAAAATTCTCAAACGGAGAGATTCCATCTTTCTAAAACAAATTCATAGATTCCTGACCGCGAGCTAATATTAAAAACGTTGAATGTGCCGTAAAATTCTCAAACGGAGAGATTCCATCTTTCCAGCAAATTCATAGATTCCTGACCGCGAGCTAATATTAAAAACGTACAATGTGCCGTAAAATTCTCAAACGGAGAGATTCCATCTTTCCAGCAAATTCATAGATTCCTGACCGCGAGCTAATATTAAAAACGTACAATGTGCCTTAAAATTCTCAAACGGAGAGATTCCATCTTTCCAGCAAATTCATAGATTCCTGACCGCGAGCTAATATTAAAAACGTACAATGTGCCGTAAAATTCTCAAACGGAGAGATTCCATCTTTCCAGCAAATTCATAGATTCCTGACCGCGAGCTAATCTTAAAAACGTTGAATGTGCCTTAAAATTCTCAAACGGAGAGATTCCATCTTTCCAGCAAATTCATAGATTCCTGACCGCGAGCTAATATTAAAAACGTACAATGTGCCTTAAAATTCTCAAACGGAGAGATTCCATCTTTCCAGCAAATTCATAGATTCCTGACCGCGAGCTAATATTAAAAACGTACAATGTGCCGTAAAATTCTCAAACGGAGAGATTCCATCTTTCCAGAAAATTCATAGATTCCTGACCGCGAGCTAATATTAAAAACGTACACTGTGCCGTAAAATTCTCAAACGGAGAGATTCCATCTTTCCAGCAAATTCATAGATTCCTGACCGCGAGCTAATCTTAAAAACGTTGAATGTGCTTTAAAATTCTCAAACGGAGAGATTCCATCTTTCCAGCAAATTCATTGATTCCTGACCGCGAGCTAATATTAAAAACGTTCAATGTACCGTAAAATTCTCAAACGGAGAGATTCCCTCTTTCCAGCAAATTCATTGATTCCTGACCGCGAGCTAATATTAAAAACGTTCAATGTGCCGTAAAATTCTCAAACGGAGAGATTCCATCTTTCCAGCAAATTCATAGATTCCTGACCGCGAGCTAATATTAAAAACGTTCAATGTGCCGTAAAATTCTCAAACGGAGAGATTCCATCTTTCCAGCAAATTCATAGATTCCTGACCGCGAGCTAATATTAAAAACGTTCAATGTGCCGTAAAATTCTCAAACGGAGAGATTCCATCTTTCCAGCAAATTCATAGATTCCTGACCGAGAGCTAATATTAAAAACGTACAATGTGCCGTAAAATTCTCAAACGGAGAGATTCCATCTTTCCAGAAAATTCATAGATTCCTGACCGCGAGCTAATATTAAAAACGTACACTGTGCCGTAAAATTCTCAAACGGAGAGATTCCATCTTTCCAGCAAATTCATAGATTCCTGACCGCGAGCTAATATTAAAAACGTTCAATGTGCCGTAAAATTCTCAAACGGAGAGATTCCATCTTTCCAGCAAATTCATAGATTCCTGACCGCGAGCTAATATTAAAAACGTACAATGTGCCGTAAAATTCTCAAACGGAGAGATTCCATCTTTCCAGAAAATTCATAGATTCCTGACCGCGAGCTAATATTAAAAACGTACACTGTGCCGTAAAATTCTCAAACGGAGAGATTCCATCTTTCTAAAACAAATTCATAGATTCCTGACCGCGAGCTAATATTAAAAACGTTGAATGTGCCGTAAAATTCTCAAACGGAGAGATTCCATCTTTCCAGCAAATTCATAGATTCCTGACCGCGAGCTAATATTAAAAACGTACAATGTGCCGTAAAATTCTCAAACGGAGAGATTCCATCTTTCCAGCAAATTCATAGATTCCTGACCGCGAGCTAATATTAAAAACGTACAATGTGCCTTAAAATTCTCAAACGGAGAGATTCCATCTTTCCAGCAAATTCATAGATTCCTGACCGCGAGCTAATATTAAAAACGTACAATGTGCCGTAAAATTCTCAAACGGAGAGATTCCATCTTTCCAGCAAATTCATAGATTCCTGACCGCGAGCTAATCTTAAAAACGTTGAATGTGCCTTAAAATTCTCAAACGGAGAGATTCCATCTTTCCAGCAAATTCATTGATTCCTGACCGCGAGCTAATATTAAAAACGTTCAATGTACCGTAAAATTCTCAAACGGAGAGATTCCCTCTTTCCAGCAAATTCATTGATTCCTGACCGCGAGCTAATATTAAAAACGTTCAATGTGCCGTAAAATTCTCAAACGGAGAGATTCCATCTTTCCAGCAAATTCATAGATTCCTGACCGCGAGCTAATATTAAAAACGTTCAATGTGCCGTAAAATTCTCAAACGGAGAGATTCCATCTTTCCAGCAAATTCATAGATTCCTGACCGCGAGCTAATATTAAAAACGTTCAATGTGCCGTAAAATTCTCAAACGGAGAGATTCCATCTTTCCAGCAAATTCATAGATTCCTGACCGAGAGCTAATATTAAAAACGTACAATGTGCCGTAAAATTCTCAAACGGAGAGATTCCATCTTTCCAGAAAATTCATAGATTCCTGACCGCGAGCTAATATTAAAAACGTACACTGTGCCGTAAAATTCTCAAACGGAGAGATTCCATCTTTCCAGCAAATTCATAGATTCCTGACCGCGAGCTAATATTAAAAACGTTCAATGTGTCTTAAAATTCTCAAACGGAGAGATTCCATCTTTCCAGCAAATTCATAGATTCCTGACCGCGAGCTAATCTTAAAAACGTTGAATATGCCTTAAAATTCTCAAACGGAGAGATTCCATCTTTCCAGCAAATTCATAGATTCCTGACCGCGAGCTAATATTAAAAACGTTGAATGTGCCGTAAATTTCTCAAACGGAGAGATTCCATCTTTCCAGCAAATTAATAGATTCCTGACCGCGAGCTAATATTAAAAACGTTAAATGTGCCTTAAATTCTCAAACGGAGAGATTCCATCTTTCCAGCAAATTGATAGATTCCTGACCGCGAGCTAATATTAAAAACGTACAATGTGCCGTAAAATTCTCAAACGGAGAGATTCCATCTTTCCAGCAAATTCATAGATTCCTGACCGCGAGCTAATATTAAAAACGTTCAATGTGCCTTAAAATTCTCAAACGGAGAGATTCCATCTTTCCAGCAAATTCATTGATTCCTGACCGCGAGCTAATATTAAAAACGTTCAATGTACCGTAAAATTCTCAAACGGAGAGATTCCCTCTTTCCAGCAAATTCATTGATTCCTGACCGCGAGCTAATATTAAAAACGTTCAATGTGCCGTAAAATTCTCAAACGGAGAGATTCCATCTTTCCAGCAAATTCATAGATTCCTGACCGCGAGCTAATATTAAAAACGTTCAATGTGCCTTAAAATTCTCAAACGGAGAGATTCCATCTTTCCAGCAAATTCATTGATTCCTGACCGCGAGCTAATATTAAAAACGTTCAATGTACCGTAAAATTCTCAAACGGAGAGATTCCCTCTTTCCAGCAAATTCATTGATTCCTGACCGCGAGCTAATATTAAAAACGTTCAATGTGCCGTAAAATTCTCAAACGGAGAGATTCCATCTTTCCAGCAAATTCATAGATTCCTGACCGCGAGCTAATATTAAAAACGTTCAATGTGCCGTAAAATTCTCAAACGGAGAGATTCCATCTTTCCAGCAAATTCATAGATTCCTGACCGCGAGCTAATATTAAAAACGTTCAATGTGCCGTAAAATTCTCAAACGGAGAGATTCCATCTTTCCAGCAAATTCATAGATTCCTGACCGAGAGCTAATATTAAAAACGTACAATGTGCCGTAAAATTCTCAAACGGAGAGATTCCATCTTTCCAGAAAATTCATAGATTCCTGACCGCGAGCTAATATTAAAAACGTACACTGTGCCGTAAAATTCTCAAACGGAGAGATTCCATCTTTCCAGCAAATTCATAGATTCCTGACCGCGAGCTAATATTAAAAACGTTCAATGTGCCGTAAAATTCTCAAACGGAGAGATTCCATCTTTCCAGCAAATTCATAGATTCCTGACCGCGAGCTAATATTAAAAACGTACAATGTGCCGTAAAATTCTCAAACGGAGAGATTCCATCTTTCCAGAAAATTCATAGATTCCTGACCGCGAGCTAATATTAAAAACGTACACTGTGCCGTAAAATTCTCAAACGGAGAGATTCCATCTTTCTAAAACAAATTCATAGATTCCTGACCGCGAGCTAATATTAAAAACGTTGAATGTGCCGTAAATTTCTCAAACGGAGAGATTCCATCTTTCCAGCAAATTCATAGATTCCTGACCGCGAGCTAATCTTAAAAACGTTGAATGTGTCTTAAAATTCTCAAACGGAGAGATTCCATCTTTCCAGCAAATTCATAGATTCCTGACCGCGAGCTAATCTTAAAAACGTTGAATATGCCTTAAAATTCTCAAACGGAGAGATTCCATCTTTCCAGCAAATTCATAGATTCCTGACCGCGAGCTAATATTAAAAACGTTGAATGTGCCGTAAATTTCTCAAACGGAGAGATTCCATCTTTCCAGCAAATTAATAGATTCCTGACCGCGAGCTAATATTAAAAACGTTAAATGTGCCTTAAATTCTCAAACGGAGAGATTCCATCTTTCCAGCAAATTGATAGATTCCTGACCGCGAGCTAATATTAAAAACGTACAATGTGCCGTAAAATTCTCAAACGGAGAGATTCCATCTTTCCAGCAAATTCATAGATTCCTGACCGCGAGCTAATATTAAAAACGTTCAATGTGCCTTAAAATTCTCAAACGGAGAGATTCCATCTTTCCAGCAAATTCATTGATTCCTGACCGCGAGCTAATATTAAAAACGTTCAATGTACCGTAAAATTCTCAAACGGAGAGATTCCCTCTTTCCAGAAAATTCATAGATTCCTGACCGCGAGCTAATATTAAAAACGTACACTGTGCCGTAAAATTCTCAAACGGAGAGATTCCATCTTTCCAGCAAATTCATAGATTCCTGACCGCGAGCTAATATTAAAAACGTTGAATGTGCCTTAAAATTCTCAAACGGAGAGATTCCATCTTTCCAGCAAATTCATAGATTCCTGACCGCGAGCTAATCTTAAAAACGTTGAATGTGCCGTAAATTTCTCAAACGGAGAGATTCCATCTTTCCAGCAAATTCATAGATTCCTGACCGCGAGCTAATCTTAAAAACGTTGAATGTGTCTTAAAATTCTCAAACGGAGAGATTCCATCTTTCCAGCAAATTCATAGATTCCTGACCGCGAGCTAATATTAAAAACGTTGAATGTGCCGTAAAATTCTCAAACGGAGAGATTCCATCTTTCCAGCAAATTCATAGATTCCTGACCGCGAGCTAATATTAAAAACGTTCAATGTGCCGTAAAATTCTCAAACGGAGAGATTCCATCTTTCCAGCAAATTCATAGATTCCTGACCGCGAGCTAATCTTAAAAACGTTGAATGTGCCGTAAAATTCTCAAACGGAGAGATTCCATCTTTCCAGCAAATTCATAGATTCCTGACCGCGAGCTAATCTTAAAAACGTTCAATGTGGCGTAAAATTCTCAAACGGAGAGATTCCATCTTTCCAGCAAATTCATTGATTCCTGACCGCGAGCTAATCTTAAAAACGTTGAATGTGCCGTAAAATTCTCAAACGAAGAGATTCCATCTTTCCAGCAAATTCATAGATTCCTGACCGCGAGCTAATATTAAAAACGTTCAATGTGCCGTAAAATTCTCAAACGGAGAGATTCCATCTTTCCAGCAAATTCATAGATTCCTGACCGCGAGCTAATATTAAAAACGTTGAATGTGCCGTAAATTTCTCAAACGGAGAGATTCCATCTTTCCAGCAAATTCATAGATTCCTGACCGCGAGCTAATATTAAAAACGTTGAATGTGCCGTAAAATTCTCAAACGGAGAGATTCCATCTTTCCAGCAAATTCATAGATTCCTGACCGCCAGCTAATATTAAAAACGTTCAATGTGCCGTAAAATTCTCAAACGGAGAGATTCCATCTTTCCAGCAAATTCATAGATTCCTGACCGCGAGCTAATCTTAAAAACGTTCAATGTGCCGTAAAATTCTCAAACGGAGAGATTCCATCTTTCCAGCAAATTCATAGATTCCTGACCGCGAGCTAATCTTAAAAACGTTCAATGTGCCGTAAAATTCTCAAACGGAGAGATTCCATCTTTCCAGCAAATTCATAGATTCCTGACCGCGAGCTAATCTTAAAAACGTTGAATGTGCCGTAAAATTCTCAAACGAAGAGATTCCATCTTTCCAGCAAATTCATAGATTCCTGACCGCGAGCTAATCTTAAAAACGTTGAATGTGCCGTAAAATTCTCAAACGGAGAGATTCCATCTTTCCAGCAAATTCATAGATTCCTGACCGCGAGCTAATCTTAAAAACGTTGAATGTGCCGTAAAATTCTCAAACGGAGAGATTCCATCTTTCCAGAAAATTCATAGATTCCTGACCGCGAGCTAATATTAAAAACGTACACTGTGCTGTAAAATTGTCAAACGGAGAGATTCCATCTTTCCAGCAAATTCATAGATTCCTGACCGCGAGCTAATATTAAAAACGTTCAATGTGTCGTAAAATTCTCAAACGGAGAGATTCCATCTTTCCAGCAAATTCATAGATTCCTGACCGCGAGCTAATATTAAAAACGTACAATGTGCCGTAAAATTCTCAAACGGAGAGATTCCATCTTTCCAGAAAATTCATAGATTCCTGACCGCGAGCTAATATTAAAAACGTACACTGTGCCGTAAAATTCTCAAACGGAGAGATTCCATCTTTCTAAAACAAATTCATAGATTCCTGACCGCGAGCTAATATTAAAAACGTTGAATGTGCCGTAAATTTCTCAAACGGAGAGATTCCATCTTTCCAGCAAATTCATAGATTCCTGACCGCGAGCTAATCTTAAAAACGTTGAATGTGTCTTAAAATTCTCAAACGGAGAGATTCCATCTTTCCAGCAAATTCATAGATTCCTGACCGCGAGCTAATCTTAAAAACGTTGAATGTGCCTTAAAATTCTCAAACGGAGAGATTCCATCTTTCCAGCAAATTCATAGATTCCTGACCGCGAGCTAATATTAAAAACGTTGAATGTGCCGTAAAATTCTCAAACGGAGAGATTCCATCTTTCCAGCAAATTCATAGATTCCTGACCGCCAGCTAATATTAAAAACGTTCAATGTGCCGTAAAATTCTCAAACGGAGAGATTCCATCTTTCCAGCAAATTCATAGATTCCTGACCGCGAGCTAATCTTAAAAACGTTCAATGTGCCGTAAAATTCTCAAACGGAGAGATTCCATCTTTCCAGCAAATTCATAGATTCCTGACCGCGAGCTAATCTTAAAAACGTTCAATGTGCCGTAAAATTCTCAAACGGAGAGATTCCATCTTTCCAGCAAATTCATAGATTCCTGACCGCGAGCTAATCTTAAAAACGTTGAATGTGCCGTAAAATTCTCAAACGAAGAGATTCCATCTTTCCAGCAAATTCATAGATTCCTGACCGCGAGCTAATCTTAAAAACGTTGAATGTGCCGTAAAATTCTCAAACGGAGAGATTCCATCTTTCCAGCAAATTCATAGATTCCTGACCGCGAGCTAATCTTAAAAACGTTGAATGTGCCTTAAAATTCTCAAACGGAGAGATTCCATCTTTCCAGCAAATTCATAGATTCCTGACCGCGAGCTAATATTAAAAACGTTGAATGTGCCGTAAAATTCTCAAACGGAGAGATTCCATCTTTCCAGCAAATTCATAGATTCCTGACCGCGAGCTAATCTTAAAAACGTTGAATGTGCCGTAAAATTCTGAAGCGGAGAGATTCCATCTTTCCAGCAAATTCATAGATTCCTGACCGCGAGCTAATATTAAAAACGTACAATGTGCCGTAAAATTCTCAAACGGAGAGATTCCATCTTTCCAGAAAATTCATAGATTCCTGACCGCGAGCTAATATTAAAAACGTACACTGTGCCGTAAAATTCTCAAACGGAGAGATTTCATCTTTCCAGCAAATTCATAGATTCCTGACCGCGAGCTAATATTAAAAACGTTCAATGTGCCGTAAAATTCTCAAACGGAGAGATTCCATCTTTCCAGCAAATTCATAGATTCCTGACCGCGAGCTAATCTTAAAAACGTTCAATGTGCCGTAATATTCTCAAACGGAGAGATTCCATCTTTCCAGCAAATTCATAGATTCCTGACCGCGAGCTAATCTTAAAAACGTTCAATGTGCCGTAAAATTCTCAACCGGAGAGATTCCATCTTTCCAGCAAATTCATAGATTCCTGACCGCGAGCTAATCTTAAAAACGTTCAATGTGCCGTAAAATTCTCAAACGGAGAGATTCCATCTTTCCAGCAAATTCATAGATTCCTGACCGCGAGCTAATCTTAAAAACGTTGAATGTGCCTTAAAATTCTCAAACGGAGAGATTCCATCTTTCCAGCAAATTCATAGATTCCTGACCGCGAGCTAATATTAAAAACGTTGAATGTGCCGTAAAATTCTCAAACGGAGAGATTCCATCTTTCCAGCAAATTCATAGATTCCTGACCGCGAGCTAATATTAAAAACGTACACTGTGC
>JAOWCC010000373.1:0-69988 GCA_030867875.1 Actinernus sp. WN-2022
GGTTTCAATGGTTGTAAAATGACACTTGCTTCCATGTATAGCCTTTCTATCCCATAATTTCCTTGTTTGAGATTTGGAATTTTTCGAGATTTTCTACCTTATCACCTTTTTCCAGTTGATCAACTAAAAGTGACATTTTGGGGTATTTCCAATGCCCAGGTGCGGCTAAAACGCAGTCAACAGTTGTTCTATAGACAAAGACGGTTCTTTTGCTGCAAACCGCATTAAAATCCATCAAGATGTCGAGCAACAGCGGCCAGTTGAAACTGAAACGGTGCACATATTGAGGCATGTCAACACAAAAGGCGCCTTAGCAAGGTACACTCTTTTTGTGTTAACATGCCTCATCTTGTGTGGAATTCTCGATTTCCTCAGTTTAAAGCGCTGATAACTGATAGTCTAGGTTTCAATGGTTGTAAAATGACACTTGCTTCCATGTATAGCCTTTCTATCCCATAATTTCCTTGTTTGAGATTTGGAATTTTTCGAGATTTTCTACCTTATCACCTTTTTCCAGTTGATCAACTAAAAGTGACATTTTGGGGTGTTTCCAATGCCCAGGTGCGGCTAAAACGCAGTCAACAGTTGTTCTATAGACAAAGACGGTTCTTTTGCTGCAAACCGCATTAAAATCCATCAAGATTTCGAGCAACAGCGGCCAGTTGAAACTGAAACGGTGCACATATTGAGGCATGTCAACACAAAAGGCGCCTTAGCAAGGTACACTCTTTTTGTGTTAACATGCCTCATCTTGTGTGGAATTCTCGATTTCCTCAGTTTAAAGCGCTGATAACTGATAGTCTAGGTTTCAATGGTTGTAAAATGACACTTGCTTCCATGTATAGCCTTTCTATCCCATAATTTCCTTGTTTGAGATTTGGAATTTTTCGAGATTTTCTACCTTATCACCTTTTTCCAGTTGATCAACTAAAAGTGACATTTTGGGGTGTTTCCAATGCCCACGTGCGGCTAAAACGCAGTCAAGAGTTGTTCTATAGACAAAGACGGTTCTTTTGCTGCAAACCGCATTAAAATCCATCAAGATGTCGAGCAACAGCGGCCAGTTGAAACTGAAACGGTGCACATATTGAGGCATGTCAACACAAAAGGCGCCTTAGCAAGGTACACTCTTTTTGTGTTAACATGCCTCATCTTGTGTGGAATTCTCGATTTCCTCAGTTTAAAGCGCTGATAACTGATAGTCTAGGTTTCAATGGTTGTAAAATGACACTTGCTTCCATGTATAGCCTTTCTATCCCATAATTTCCTTGTTTGAGATTTGGAATTTTTCGAGATTTTCTACCTTATCACCTTTTTCCAGTTGATCAACTAAAAGTGACATTTTGGGGTGTTTCCAATGCCCACGTGCGGCTAAAACGCAGTCAACAGTTGTTCTATAGACAAAGACGGTTCTTTTGCTGCAAACCGCATTAAAATCCATCAAGATGTCGAGCAACAGCGGCCAGTTGAAACTGAAACGGTGCACATATTGAGGCATGTCAACACAAAAGGCGCCTTAGCAAGGTACACTCTTTTTGTGTTAACATGCCTCATCTTGTGTGGAATTCTCGATTTCCTCAGTTTAAAGCGCTGATAACTGATAGTCTAGGTTTCAATGGTTGTAAAATGACACTTGCTTCCATGTATAGCCTTTCTATCCCATAATTTCCTTGTTTGAGATTTGGAATTTTTCGAGATTTTCTACCTTATCACCTTTTTCCAGTTGATCAACTAAAAGTGACATTTTGGGGTGTTTCCAATGCCCAGGTGCGGCTAAAACGCAGTCAACAGTTGTTCTATAGACAAAGACGGTTCTTTTGCTGCAAACCGCATTAAAATCCATCAAGATGTCGAGCAACAGCGGCCAGTTGAAACTGAAACGGTGCACATATTGAGGCATGTCAACACAAAAGGCGCCTTAGCAAGGTACACTCTTTTTGTGTTAACATGCCTCATCTTGTGTGGAATTCTCGATTTCCTCAGTTTAAAGCGCTGATAACTGATAGTCTAGGTTTCAATGGTTGTAAAATGACACTTGCTTCCATGTATAGCCTTTCTATCCCATAATTTCCTTGTTTGAGATTTGGAATTTTTCGAGATTTTCTACCTTATCACCTTTTTCCAGTTGATCAACTAAAAGTGACATTTTGGGGTGTTTCCAATGCCCAGGTGCGGCTAAAACGCAGTCAACAGTTGTTCTATAGACAAAGACGGTTCTTTTGCTGCAAACCGCATTAAAATCCATCAAGATTTCGAGCAACAGCGGCCAGTTGAAACTGAAACGGTGCACATATTGAGGCATGTCAACACAAAAGGCGCCTTAGCAAGGTACACTCTTTTTGTGTTAACATGCCTCATCTTGTGTGGAATTCTCGATTTGCTCAGTTTAAAGCGCTGATAACTGATAGTCTAGGTTTCAATGGTTGTAAAATGACACTTGCTTCCATGTATAGCCTTTCTATCCCATAATTTCCTTGTTTGAGATTTGGAATTTTTCGAGATTTTCTACCTTATCACCTTTTTCCAGTTGATCAACTAAAAGTGACATTTTGGGGTGTTTCCAATGCCCAGGTGCGGCTAAAACGCAGTCAACAGTTGTTCTATAGACAAAGACGGTTCTTTTGCTGCAAACCGCATTAAAATCCATCAAGATGTCGAGCAACAGCGGCCAGTTGAAACTGAAACGGTGCACATATTGAGGCATGTCAACACAAAAGGCGCCTTAGCAAGGTACACTCTTTTTGTGTTAACATGCCTCATCTTGTGTGGAATTCTCGATTTCCTCAGTTTAAAGCGCTGATAACTGATAGTCTAGGTTTCAATGGTTGTAAAATGACACTTGCTTCCATGTATAGCCTTTCTATCCCATAATTTCCTTGTTTGAGATTTGGAATTTTTCGAGATTTTCTACCTTATCACCTTTTTCCAGTTGATCAACTAAAAGTGACATTTTGGGGTATTTCCAATGCCCAGGTGCGGCTAAAACGCAGTCAACAGTTGTTCTATAGACAAAGACGGTTCTTTTGCTGCAAACCGCATTAAAATCCATCAAGATGTCGAGCAACAGCGGCCAGTTGAAACTGAAACGGTGCACATATTGAGGCATGTCAACACAAAAGGCGCCTTAGCAAGGTACACTCTTTTTGTGTTAACATGCCTCATCTTGTGTGGAATTCTCGATTTCCTCAGTTTAAAGCGCTGATAACTGATAGTCTAGGTTTCAATGGTTGTAAAATGACACTTGCTTCCATGTATAGCCTTTCTATCCCATAATTTCCTTGTTTGAGATTTGGAATTTTTCGAGATTTTCTACCTTATCACCTTTTTCCAGTTGATCAACTAAAAGTGACATTTTGGGGTATTTCCAATGCCCAGGTGCGGCTAAAACGCAGTCAACAGTTGTTCTATAGACAAAGACGGTTCTTTTGCTGCAAACCGCATTAAAATCCATCAAGATGTCGAGCAACAGCGGCCAGTTGAAACTGAAACGGTGCACATATTGAGGCATGTCAACACAAAAGGCGCCTTAGCAAGGTACACTCTTTTTGTGTTAACATGCCTCATCTTGTGTGGAATTCTCGATTTCCTCAGTTTAAAGCGCTGATAACTGATAGTCTAGGTTTCAATGGTTGTAAAATGACACTTGCTTCCATGTATAGCCTTTCTATCCCATAATTTCCTTGTTTGAGATTTGGAATTTTTCGAGATTTTCTACCTTATCACCTTTTTCCAGTTGATCAACTAAAAGTGACATTTTGGGGTGTTTCCAATGCCCAGGTGCGGCTAAAACGCAGTCAACAGTTGTTCTATAGACAAAGACGGTTCTTTTGCTGCAAACCGCATTAAAATCCATCAAGATTTCGAGCAACAGCGGCCAGTTGAAACTGAAACGGTGCACATATTGAGGCATGTCAACACAAAAGGCGCCTTAGCAAGGTACACTCTTTTTGTGTTAACATGCCTCATCTTGTGTGGAATTCTCGATTTGCTCAGTTTAAAGCGCTGATAACTGATAGTCTAGGTTTCAATGGTTGTAAAATGACACTTGCTTCCATGTATAGCCTTTCTATCCCATAATTTCCTTGTTTGAGATTTGGAATTTTTCGAGATTTTCTACCTTATCACCTTTTTCCAGTTGATCAACTAAAAGTGACATTTTGGGGTGTTTCCAATGCCCAGGTGCGGCTAAAACGCAGTCAACAGTTGTTCTATAGACAAAGACGGTTCTTTTGCTGCAAACCGCATTAAAATCCATCAAGATGTCGAGCAACAGCGGCCAGTTGAAACTGAAACGGTGCACATATTGAGGCATGTCAACACAAAAGGCGCCTTAGCAAGGTACACTCTTTTTGTGTTAACATGCCTCATCTTGTGTGGAATTCTCGATTTCCTCAGTTTAAAGCGCTGATAACTGATAGTCTAGGTTTCAATGGTTGTAAAATGACACTTGCTTCCATGTATAGCCTTTCTATCCCATAATTTCCTTGTTTGAGATTTGGAATTTTTCGAGATTTTCTACCTTATCACCTTTTTCCAGTTGATCAACTAAAAGTGACATTTTGGGGTGTTTCCAATGCCCAGGTGCGGCTAAAACGCAGTCAACAGTTGTTCTATAGACAAAGACGGTTCTTTTGCTGCAAACCGCATTAAAATCCATCAAGATTTCGAGCAACAGCGGCCAGTTGAAACTGAAACGGTGCACATATTGAGGCATGTCAACACAAAAGGCGCCTTAGCAAGGTACACTCTTTTTGTGTTAACATGCCTCATCTTGTGTGGAATTCTCGATTTGCTCAGTTTAAAGCGCTGATAACTGATAGTCTAGGTTTCAATGGTTGTAAAATGACACTTGCTTCCATGTATAGCCTTTCTATCCCATAATTTCCTTGTTTGAGATTTGGAATTTTTCGAGATTTTCTACCTTATCACCTTTTTCCAGTTGATCAACTAAAAGTGACATTTTGGGGTGTTTCCAATGCCCAGGTGCGGCTAAAACGCAGTCAACAGTTGTTCTATAGACAAAGACGGTTCTTTTGCTGCAAACCGCATTAAAATCCATCAAGATGTCGAGCAACAGCGGCCAGTTGAAACTGAAACGGTGCACATATTGAGGCATGTCAACACAAAAGGCGCCTTAGCAAGGTACACTCTTTTTGTGTTAACATGCCTCATCTTGTGTGGAATTCTCGATTTCCTCAGTTTAAAGCGCTGATAACTGATAGTCTAGGTTTCAATGGTTGTAAAATGACACTTGCTTCCATGTATAGCCTTTCTATCCCATAATTTCCTTGTTTGAGATTTGGAATTTTTCGAGATTTTCTACCTTATCACCTTTTTCCAGTTGATCAACTAAAAGTGACATTTTGGGGTATTTCCAATGCCCAGGTGCGGCTAAAACGCAGTCAACAGTTGTTCTATAGACAAAGACGGTTCTTTTGCTGCAAACCGCATTAAAATCCATCAAGATGTCGAGCAACAGCGGCCAGTTGAAACTGAAACGGTGCACATATTGAGGCATGTCAACACAAAAGGCGCCTTAGCAAGGTACACTCTTTTTGTGTTAACATGCCTCATCTTGTGTGGAATTCTCGATTTCCTCAGTTTAAAGCGCTGATAACTGATAGTCTAGGTTTCAATGGTTGTAAAATGACACTTGCTTCCATGTATAGCCTTTCTATCCCATAATTTCCTTGTTTGAGATTTGGAATTTTTCGAGATTTTCTACCTTATCACCTTTTTCCAGTTGATCAACTAAAAGTGACATTTTGGGGTATTTCCAATGCCCAGGTGCGGCTAAAACGCAGTCAACAGTTGTTCTATAGACAAAGACGGTTCTTTTGCTGCAAACCGCATTAAAATCCATCAAGATGTCGAGCAACAGCGGCCAGTTGAAACTGAAACGGTGCACATATTGAGGCATGTCAACACAAAAGGCGCCTTAGCAAGGTACACTCTTTTTGTGTTAACATGCCTCATCTTGTGTGGAATTCTCGATTTCCTCAGTTTAAAGCGCTGATAACTGATAGTCTAGGTTTCAATGGTTGTAAAATGACACTTGCTTCCATGTATAGCCTTTCTATCCCATAATTTCCTTGTTTGAGATTTGGAATTTTTCGAGATTTTCTACCTTATCACCTTTTTCCAGTTGATCAACTAAAAGTGACATTTTGGGGTGTTTCCAATGCCCAGGTGCGGCTAAAACGCAGTCAACAGTTGTTCTATAGACAAAGACGGTTCTTTTGCTGCAAACCGCATTAAAATCCATCAAGATTTCGAGCAACAGCGGCCAGTTGAAACTGAAACGGTGCACATATTGAGGCATGTCAACACAAAAGGCGCCTTAGCAAGGTACACTCTTTTTGTGTTAACATGCCTCATCTTGTGTGGAATTCTCGATTTGCTCAGTTTAAAGCGCTGATAACTGATAGTCTAGGTTTCAATGGTTGTAAAATGACACTTGCTTCCATGTATAGCCTTTCTATCCCATAATTTCCTTGTTTGAGATTTGGAATTTTTCGAGATTTTCTACCTTATCACCTTTTTCCAGTTGATCAACTAAAAGTGACATTTTGGGGTGTTTCCAATGCCCAGGTGCGGCTAAAACGCAGTCAACAGTTGTTCTATAGACAAAGACGGTTCTTTTGCTGCAAACCGCATTAAAATCCATCAAGATGTCGAGCAACAGCGGCCAGTTGAAACTGAAACGGTGCACATATTGAGGCATGTCAACACAAAAGGCGCCTTAGCAAGGTACACTCTTTTTGTGTTAACATGCCTCATCTTGTGTGGAATTCTCGATTTCCTCAGTTTAAAGCGCTGATAACTGATAGTCTAGGTTTCAATGGTTGTAAAATGACACTTGCTTCCATGTATAGCCTTTCTATCCCATAATTTCCTTGTTTGAGATTTGGAATTTTTCGAGATTTTCTACCTTATCACCTTTTTCCAGTTGATCAACTAAAAGTGACATTTTGGGGTATTTCCAATGCCCAGGTGCGGCTAAAACGCAGTCAACAGTTGTTCTATAGACAAAGACGGTTCTTTTGCTGCAAACCGCATTAAAATCCATCAAGATGTCGAGCAACAGCGGCCAGTTGAAACTGAAACGGTGCACATATTGAGGCATGTCAACACAAAAGGCGCCTTAGCAAGGTACACTCTTTTTGTGTTAACATGCCTCATCTTGTGTGGAATTCTCGATTTCCTCAGTTTAAAGCGCTGATAACTGATAGTCTAGGTTTCAATGGTTGTAAAATGACACTTGCTTCCATGTATAGCCTTTCTATCCCATAATTTCCTTGTTTGAGATTTGGAATTTTTCGAGATTTTCTACCTTATCACCTTTTTCCAGTTGATCAACTAAAAGTGACATTTTGGGGTATTTCCAATGCCCAGGTGCGGCTAAAACGCAGTCAACAGTTGTTCTATAGACAAAGACGGTTCTTTTGCTGCAAACCGCATTAAAATCCATCAAGATGTCGAGCAACAGCGGCCAGTTGAAACTGAAACGGTGCACATATTGAGGCATGTCAACACAAAAGGCGCCTTAGCAAGGTACACTCTTTTTGTGTTAACATGCCTCATCTTGTGTGGAATTCTCGATTTCCTCAGTTTAAAGCGCTGATAACTGATAGTCTAGGTTTCAATGGTTGTAAAATGACACTTGCTTCCATGTATAGCCTTTCTATCCCATAATTTCCTTGTTTGAGATTTGGAATTTTTCGAGATTTTCTACCTTATCACCTTTTTCCAGTTGATCAACTAAAAGTGACATTTTGGGGTGTTTCCAATGCCCAGGTGCGGCTAAAACGCAGTCAACAGTTGTTCTATAGACAAAGACGGTTCTTTTGCTGCAAACCGCATTAAAATCCATCAAGATTTCGAGCAACAGCGGCCAGTTGAAACTGAAACGGTGCACATATTGAGGCATGTCAACACAAAAGGCGCCTTAGCAAGGTACACTCTTTTTGTGTTAACATGCCTCATCTTGTGTGGAATTCTCGATTTCCTCAGTTTAAAGCGCTGATAACTGATAGTCTAGGTTTCAATGGTTGTAAAATGACACTTGCTTCCATGTATAGCCTTTCTATCCCATAATTTCCTTGTTTGAGATTTGGAATTTTTCGAGATTTTCTACCTTATCACCTTTTTCCAGTTGATCAACTAAAAGTGACATTTTGGGGTATTTCCAATGCCCAGGTGCGGCTAAAACGCAGTCAACAGTTGTTCTATAGACAAAGACGGTTCTTTTGCTGCAAACCGCATTAAAATCCATCAAGATGTCGAGCAACAGCGGCCAGTTGAAACTGAAACGGTGCACATATTGAGGCATGTCAACACAAAAGGCGCCTTAGCAAGGTACACTCTTTTTGTGTTAACATGCCTCATCTTGTGTGGAATTCTCGATTTCCTCAGTTTAAAGCGCTGATAACTGATAGTCTAGGTTTCAATGGTTGTAAAATGACACTTGCTTCCATGTATAGCCTTTCTATCCCATAATTTCCTTGTTTGAGATTTGGAATTTTTCGAGATTTTCTACCTTATCACCTTTTTCCAGTTGATCAACTAAAAGTGACATTTTGGGGTGTTTCCAATGCCCAGGTGCGGCTAAAACGCAGTCAACAGTTGTTCTATAGACAAAGACGGTTCTTTTGCTGCAAACCGCATTAAAATCCATCAAGATTTCGAGCAACAGCGGCCAGTTGAAACTGAAACGGTGCACATATTGAGGCATGTCAACACAAAAGGCGCCTTAGCAAGGTACACTCTTTTTGTGTTAACATGCCTCATCTTGTGTGGAATTCTCGATTTCCTCAGTTTAAAGCGCTGATAACTGATAGTCTAGGTTTCAATGGTTGTAAAATGACACTTGCTTCCATGTATAGCCTTTCTATCCCATAATTTCCTTGTTTGAGATTTGGAATTTTTCGAGATTTTCTACCTTATCACCTTTTTCCAGTTGATCAACTAAAAGTGACATTTTGGGGTGTTTCCAATGCCCACGTGCGGCTAAAACGCAGTCAAGAGTTGTTCTATAGACAAAGACGGTTCTTTTGCTGCAAACCGCATTAAAATCCATCAAGATGTCGAGCAACAGCGGCCAGTTGAAACTGAAACGGTGCACATATTGAGGCATGTCAACACAAAAGGCGCCTTAGCAAGGTACACTCTTTTTGTGTTAACATGCCTCATCTTGTGTGGAATTCTCGATTTCCTCAGTTTAAAGCGCTGATAACTGATAGTCTAGGTTTCAATGGTTGTAAAATGACACTTGCTTCCATGTATAGCCTTTCTATCCCATAATTTCCTTGTTTGAGATTTGGAATTTTTCGAGATTTTCTACCTTATCACCTTTTTCCAGTTGATCAACTAAAAGTGACATTTTGGGGTGTTTCCAATGCCCACGTGCGGCTAAAACGCAGTCAACAGTTGTTCTATAGACAAAGACGGTTCTTTTGCTGCAAACCGCATTAAAATCCATCAAGATGTCGAGCAACAGCGGCCAGTTGAAACTGAAACGGTGCACATATTGAGGCATGTCAACACAAAAGGCGCCTTAGCAAGGTACACTCTTTTTGTGTTAACATGCCTCATCTTGTGTGGAATTCTCGATTTCCTCAGTTTAAAGCGCTGATAACTGATAGTCTAGGTTTCAATGGTTGTAAAATGACACTTGCTTCCATGTATAGCCTTTCTATCCCATAATTTCCTTGTTTGAGATTTGGAATTTTTCGAGATTTTCTACCTTATCACCTTTTTCCAGTTGATCAACTAAAAGTGACATTTTGGGGTGTTTCCAATGCCCAGGTGCGGCTAAAACGCAGTCAACAGTTGTTCTATAGACAAAGACGGTTCTTTTGCTGCAAACCGCATTAAAATCCATCAAGATGTCGAGCAACAGCGGCCAGTTGAAACTGAAACGGTGCACATATTGAGGCATGTCAACACAAAAGGCGCCTTAGCAAGGTACACTCTTTTTGTGTTAACATGCCTCATCTTGTGTGGAATTCTCGATTTCCTCAGTTTAAAGCGCTGATAACTGATAGTCTAGGTTTCAATGGTTGTAAAATGACACTTGCTTCCATGTATAGCCTTTCTATCCCATAATTTCCTTGTTTGAGATTTGGAATTTTTCGAGATTTTCTACCTTATCACCTTTTTCCAGTTGATCAACTAAAAGTGACATTTTGGGGTGTTTCCAATGCCCAGGTGCGGCTAAAACGCAGTCAACAGTTGTTCTATAGACAAAGACGGTTCTTTTGCTGCAAACCGCATTAAAATCCATCAAGATTTCGAGCAACAGCGGCCAGTTGAAACTGAAACGGTGCACATATTGAGGCATGTCAACACAAAAGGCGCCTTAGCAAGGTACACTCTTTTTGTGTTAACATGCCTCATCTTGTGTGGAATTCTCGATTTCCTCAGTTTAAAGCGCTGATAACTGATAGTCTAGGTTTCAATGGTTGTAAAATGACACTTGCTTCCATGTATAGCCTTTCTATCCCATAATTTCCTTGTTTGAGATTTGGAATTTTTCGAGATTTTCTACCTTATCACCTTTTTCCAGTTGATCAACTAAAAGTGACATTTTGTGGTGTTTCCAATGCCCAGGTGCGGCTAAAACGCAGTCAACAGTTGTTCTATAGACAAAGACGGTTCTTTTGCTGCAAACCGCATTAAAATCCATCAAGATGTCGAGCAACAGCGGCCAGTTGAAACTGAAACGGTGCACATATTGAGGCATGTCAACACAAAAGGCGCCTTAGCAAGGTACACTCTTTTTGTGTTAACATGCCTCATCTTGTGTGGAATTCTCGATTTCCTCAGTTTAAAGCGCTGATAACTGATAGTCTAGGTTTCAATGGTTGTAAAATGACACTTGCTTCCATGTATAGCCTTTCTATCCCATAATTTCCTTGTTTGAGATTTGGAATTTTTCGAGATTTTCTACCTTATCACCTTTTTCCAGTTGATCAACTAAAAGTGACATTTTGGGGTGTTTCCAATGCCCAGGTGCGGCTAAAACGCAGTCAACAGTTGTTCTATAGACAAAGACGGTTCTTTTGCTGCAAACCGCATTAAAATCCATCAAGATGTCGAGCAACAGCGGCCAGTTGAAACTGAAACGGTGCACATATTGAGGCATGTCAACACAAAAGGCGCCTTAGCAAGGTACACTCTTTTTGTGTTAACATGCCTCATCTTGTGTGGAATTCTCGATTTCCTCAGTTTAAAGCGCTGATAACTGATAGTCTAGGTTTCAATGGTTGTAAAATGACACTTGCTTCCATGTATAGCCTTTCTATCCCATAATTTCCTTGTTTGAGATTTGGAATTTTTCGAGATTTTCTACCTTATCACCTTTTTCCAGTTGATCAACTAAAAGTGACATTTTGGGGTGTTTCCAATGCCCAGGTGCGGCTAAAACGCAGTCAACAGTTGTTCTATAGACAAAGACGGTTCTTTTGCTGCAAACCGCATTAAAATCCATCAAGATGTCGAGCAACAGCGGCCAGTTGAAACTGAAACGGTGCACATATTGAGGCATGTCAACACAAAAGGCGCCTTAGCAAGGTACACTCTTTTTGTGTTAACATGCCTCATCTTGTGTGGAATTCTCGATTTCCTCAGTTTAAAGCGCTGATAACTGATAGTCTAGGTTTCAATGGTTGTAAAATGACACTTGCTTCCATGTATAGCCTTTCTATCCCATAATTTCCTTGTTTGAGATTTGGAATTTTTCGAGATTTTCTACCTTATCACCTTTTTCCAGTTGATCAACTAAAAGTGACATTTTGGGGTGTTTCCAATGCCCAGGTGCGGCTAAAACGCAGTCAACAGTTGTTCTATAGACAAAGACGGTTCTTTTGCTGCAAACCGCATTAAAATCCATCAAGATGTCGAGCAACAGCGGCCAGTTGAAACTGAAACGGTGCACATATTGAGGCATGTCAACACAAAAGGCGCCTTAGCAAGGTACACTCTTTTTGTGTTAACATGCCTCATCTTGTGTGGAATTCTCGATTTCCTCAGTTTAAAGCGCTGATAACTGATAGTCTAGGTTTCAATGGTTGTAAAATGACACTTGCTTCCATGTATAGCCTTTCTATCCCATAATTTCCTTGTTTGAGATTTGGAATTTTTCGAGATTTTCTACCTTATCACCTTTTTCCAGTTGATCAACTAAAAGTGACATTTTGGGGTGTTTCCAATGCCCAGGTGCGGCTAAAACGCAGTCAACAGTTGTTCTATAGACAAAGACGGTTCTTTTGCTGCAAACCGCATTAAAATCCATCAAGATGTCGAGCAACAGCGGCCAGTTGAAACTGAAACGGTGCACATATTGAGGCATGTCAACACAAAAGGCGCCTTAGCAAGGTACACTCTTTTTGTGTTAACATGCCTCATCTTGTGTGGAATTCTCGATTTCCTCAGTTTAAAGCGCTGATAACTGATAGTCTAGGTTTCAATGGTTGTAAAATGACACTTGCTTCCATGTATAGCCTTTCTATCCCATAATTTCCTTGTTTGAGATTTGGAATTTTTCGAGATTTTCTACCTTATCACCTTTTTCCAGTTGATCAACTAAAAGTGACATTTTGGGGTGTTTCCAATGCCCAGGTGCGGCTAAAACGCAGTCAACAGTTGTTCTATAGACAAAGACGGTTCTTTTGCTGCAAACCGCATTAAAATCCATCAAGATGTCGAGCAACAGCGGCCAGTTGAAACTGAAACGGTGCACATATTGAGGCATGTCAACACAAAAGGCGCCTTAGCAAGGTACACTCTTTTTGTGTTAACATGCCTCATCTTGTGTGGAATTCTCGATTTCCTCAGTTTAAAGCGCTGATAACTGATAGTCTAGGTTTCAATGGTTGTAAAATGACACTTGCTTCCATGTATAGCCTTTCTATCCCATAATTTCCTTGTTTGAGATTTGGAATTTTTCGAGATTTTCTACCTTATCACCTTTTTCCAGTTGATCAACTAAAAGTGACATTTTGGGGTATTTCCAATGCCCAGGTGCGGCTAAAACGCAGTCAACAGTTGTTCTATAGACAAAGACGGTTCTTTTGCTGCAAACCGCATTAAAATCCATCAAGATGTCGAGCAACAGCGGCCAGTTGAAACTGAAACGGTGCACATATTGAGGCATGTCAACACAAAAGGCGCCTTAGCAAGGTACACTCTTTTTGTGTTAACATGCCTCATCTTGTGTGGAATTCTCGATTTCCTCAGTTTAAAGCGCTGATAACTGATAGTCTAGGTTTCAATGGTTGTAAAATGACACTTGCTTCCATGTATAGCCTTTCTATCCCATAATTTCCTTGTTTGAGATTTGGAATTTTTCGAGATTTTCTACCTTATCACCTTTTTCCAGTTGATCAACTAAAAGTGACATTTTGGGGTGTTTCCAATGCCCAGGTGCGGCTAAAACGCAGTCAACAGTTGTTCTATAGACAAAGACGGTTCTTTTGCTGCAAACCGCATTAAAATCCATCAAGATTTCGAGCAACAGCGGCCAGTTGAAACTGAAACGGTGCACATATTGAGGCATGTCAACACAAAAGGCGCCTTAGCAAGGTACACTCTTTTTGTGTTAACATGCCTCATCTTGTGTGGAATTCTCGATTTCCTCAGTTTAAAGCGCTGATAACTGATAGTCTAGGTTTCAATGGTTGTAAAATGACACTTGCTTCCATGTATAGCCTTTCTATCCCATAATTTCCTTGTTTGAGATTTGGAATTTTTCGAGATTTTCTACCTTATCACCTTTTTCCAGTTGATCAACTAAAAGTGACATTTTGGGGTGTTTCCAATGCCCACGTGCGGCTAAAACGCAGTCAAGAGTTGTTCTATAGACAAAGACGGTTCTTTTGCTGCAAACCGCATTAAAATCCATCAAGATGTCGAGCAACAGCGGCCAGTTGAAACTGAAACGGTGCACATATTGAGGCATGTCAACACAAAAGGCGCCTTAGCAAGGTACACTCTTTTTGTGTTAACATGCCTCATCTTGTGTGGAATTCTCGATTTCCTCAGTTTAAAGCGCTGATAACTGATAGTCTAGGTTTCAATGGTTGTAAAATGACACTTGCTTCCATGTATAGCCTTTCTATCCCATAATTTCCTTGTTTGAGATTTGGAATTTTTCGAGATTTTCTACCTTATCACCTTTTTCCAGTTGATCAACTAAAAGTGACATTTTGGGGTGTTTCCAATGCCCACGTGCGGCTAAAACGCAGTCAACAGTTGTTCTATAGACAAAGACGGTTCTTTTGCTGCAAACCGCATTAAAATCCATCAAGATGTCGAGCAACAGCGGCCAGTTGAAACTGAAACGGTGCACATATTGAGGCATGTCAACACAAAAGGCGCCTTAGCAAGGTACACTCTTTTTGTGTTAACATGCCTCATCTTGTGTGGAATTCTCGATTTCCTCAGTTTAAAGCGCTGATAACTGATAGTCTAGGTTTCAATGGTTGTAAAATGACACTTGCTTCCATGTATAGCCTTTCTATCCCATAATTTCCTTGTTTGAGATTTGGAATTTTTCGAGATTTTCTACCTTATCACCTTTTTCCAGTTGATCAACTAAAAGTGACATTTTGGGGTGTTTCCAATGCCCAGGTGCGGCTAAAACGCAGTCAACAGTTGTTCTATAGACAAAGACGGTTCTTTTGCTGCAAACCGCATTAAAATCCATCAAGATGTCGAGCAACAGCGGCCAGTTGAAACTGAAACGGTGCACATATTGAGGCATGTCAACACAAAAGGCGCCTTAGCAAGGTACACTCTTTTTGTGTTAACATGCCTCATCTTGTGTGGAATTCTCGATTTCCTCAGTTTAAAGCGCTGATAACTGATAGTCTAGGTTTCAATGGTTGTAAAATGACACTTGCTTCCATGTATAGCCTTTCTATCCCATAATTTCCTTGTTTGAGATTTGGAATTTTTCGAGATTTTCTACCTTATCACCTTTTTCCAGTTGATCAACTAAAAGTGACATTTTGGGGTGTTTCCAATGCCCAGGTGCGGCTAAAACGCAGTCAACAGTTGTTCTATAGACAAAGACGGTTCTTTTGCTGCAAACCGCATTAAAATCCATCAAGATTTCGAGCAACAGCGGCCAGTTGAAACTGAAACGGTGCACATATTGAGGCATGTCAACACAAAAGGCGCCTTAGCAAGGTACACTCTTTTTGTGTTAACATGCCTCATCTTGTGTGGAATTCTCGATTTGCTCAGTTTAAAGCGCTGATAACTGATAGTCTAGGTTTCAATGGTTGTAAAATGACACTTGCTTCCATGTATAGCCTTTCTATCCCATAATTTCCTTGTTTGAGATTTGGAATTTTTCGAGATTTTCTACCTTATCACCTTTTTCCAGTTGATCAACTAAAAGTGACATTTTGGGGTGTTTCCAATGCCCAGGTGCGGCTAAAACGCAGTCAACAGTTGTTCTATAGACAAAGACGGTTCTTTTGCTGCAAACCGCATTAAAATCCATCAAGATGTCGAGCAACAGCGGCCAGTTGAAACTGAAACGGTGCACATATTGAGGCATGTCAACACAAAAGGCGCCTTAGCAAGGTACACTCTTTTTGTGTTAACATGCCTCATCTTGTGTGGAATTCTCGATTTCCTCAGTTTAAAGCGCTGATAACTGATAGTCTAGGTTTCAATGGTTGTAAAATGACACTTGCTTCCATGTATAGCCTTTCTATCCCATAATTTCCTTGTTTGAGATTTGGAATTTTTCGAGATTTTCTACCTTATCACCTTTTTCCAGTTGATCAACTAAAAGTGACATTTTGGGGTGTTTCCAATGCCCAGGTGCGGCTAAAACGCAGTCAACAGTTGTTCTATAGACAAAGACGGTTCTTTTGCTGCAAACCGCATTAAAATCCATCAAGATGTCGAGCAACAGCGGCCAGTTGAAACTGAAACGGTGCACATATTGAGGCATGTCAACACAAAAGGCGCCTTAGCAAGGTACACTCTTTTTGTGTTAACATGCCTCATCTTGTGTGGAATTCTCGATTTCCTCAGTTTAAAGCGCTGATAACTGATAGTCTAGGTTTCAATGGTTGTAAAATGACACTTGCTTCCATGTATAGCCTTTCTATCCCATAATTTCCTTGTTTGAGATTTGGAATTTTTCGAGATTTTCTACCTTATCACCTTTTTCCAGTTGATCAACTAAAAGTGACATTTTGGGGTGTTTCCAATGCCCAGGTGCGGCTAAAACGCAGTCAACAGTTGTTCTATAGACAAAGACGGTTCTTTTGCTGCAAACCGCATTAAAATCCATCAAGATTTCGAGCAACAGCGGCCAGTTGAAACTGAAACGGTGCACATATTGAGGCATGTCAACACAAAAGGCGCCTTAGCAAGGTACACTCTTTTTGTGTTAACATGCCTCATCTTGTGTGGAATTCTCGATTTGCTCAGTTTAAAGCGCTGATAACTGATAGTCTAGGTTTCAATGGTTGTAAAATGACACTTGCTTCCATGTATAGCCTTTCTATCCCATAATTTCCTTGTTTGAGATTTGGAATTTTTCGAGATTTTCTACCTTATCACCTTTTTCCAGTTGATCAACTAAAAGTGACATTTTGGGGTGTTTCCAATGCCCAGGTGCGGCTAAAACGCAGTCAACAGTTGTTCTATAGACAAAGACGGTTCTTTTGCTGCAAACCGCATTAAAATCCATCAAGATGTCGAGCAACAGCGGCCAGTTGAAACTGAAACGGTGCACATATTGAGGCATGTCAACACAAAAGGCGCCTTAGCAAGGTACACTCTTTTTGTGTTAACATGCCTCATCTTGTGTGGAATTCTCGATTTCCTCAGTTTAAAGCGCTGATAACTGATAGTCTAGGTTTCAATGGTTGTAAAATGACACTTGCTTCCATGTATAGCCTTTCTATCCCATAATTTCCTTGTTTGAGATTTGGAATTTTTCGAGATTTTCTACCTTATCACCTTTTTCCAGTTGATCAACTAAAAGTGACATTTTGGGGTATTTCCAATGCCCAGGTGCGGCTAAAACGCAGTCAACAGTTGTTCTATAGACAAAGACGGTTCTTTTGCTGCAAACCGCATTAAAATCCATCAAGATGTCGAGCAACAGCGGCCAGTTGAAACTGAAACGGTGCACATATTGAGGCATGTCAACACAAAAGGCGCCTTAGCAAGGTACACTCTTTTTGTGTTAACATGCCTCATCTTGTGTGGAATTCTCGATTTCCTCAGTTTAAAGCGCTGATAACTGATAGTCTAGGTTTCAATGGTTGTAAAATGACACTTGCTTCCATGTATAGCCTTTCTATCCCATAATTTCCTTGTTTGAGATTTGGAATTTTTCGAGATTTTCTACCTTATCACCTTTTTCCAGTTGATCAACTAAAAGTGACATTTTGGGGTATTTCCAATGCCCAGGTGCGGCTAAAACGCAGTCAACAGTTGTTCTATAGACAAAGACGGTTCTTTTGCTGCAAACCGCATTAAAATCCATCAAGATGTCGAGCAACAGCGGCCAGTTGAAACTGAAACGGTGCACATATTGAGGCATGTCAACACAAAAGGCGCCTTAGCAAGGTACACTCTTTTTGTGTTAACATGCCTCATCTTGTGTGGAATTCTCGATTTCCTCAGTTTAAAGCGCTGATAACTGATAGTCTAGGTTTCAATGGTTGTAAAATGACACTTGCTTCCATGTATAGCCTTTCTATCCCATAATTTCCTTGTTTGAGATTTGGAATTTTTCGAGATTTTCTACCTTATCACCTTTTTCCAGTTGATCAACTAAAAGTGACATTTTGGGGTGTTTCCAATGCCCAGGTGCGGCTAAAACGCAGTCAACAGTTGTTCTATAGACAAAGACGGTTCTTTTGCTGCAAACCGCATTAAAATCCATCAAGATTTCGAGCAACAGCGGCCAGTTGAAACTGAAACGGTGCACATATTGAGGCATGTCAACACAAAAGGCGCCTTAGCAAGGTACACTCTTTTTGTGTTAACATGCCTCATCTTGTGTGGAATTCTCGATTTGCTCAGTTTAAAGCGCTGATAACTGATAGTCTAGGTTTCAATGGTTGTAAAATGACACTTGCTTCCATGTATAGCCTTTCTATCCCATAATTTCCTTGTTTGAGATTTGGAATTTTTCGAGATTTTCTACCTTATCACCTTTTTCCAGTTGATCAACTAAAAGTGACATTTTGGGGTGTTTCCAATGCCCAGGTGCGGCTAAAACGCAGTCAACAGTTGTTCTATAGACAAAGACGGTTCTTTTGCTGCAAACCGCATTAAAATCCATCAAGATGTCGAGCAACAGCGGCCAGTTGAAACTGAAACGGTGCACATATTGAGGCATGTCAACACAAAAGGCGCCTTAGCAAGGTACACTCTTTTTGTGTTAACATGCCTCATCTTGTGTGGAATTCTCGATTTCCTCAGTTTAAAGCGCTGATAACTGATAGTCTAGGTTTCAATGGTTGTAAAATGACACTTGCTTCCATGTATAGCCTTTCTATCCCATAATTTCCTTGTTTGAGATTTGGAATTTTTCGAGATTTTCTACCTTATCACCTTTTTCCAGTTGATCAACTAAAAGTGACATTTTGGGGTGTTTCCAATGCCCAGGTGCGGCTAAAACGCAGTCAACAGTTGTTCTATAGACAAAGACGGTTCTTTTGCTGCAAACCGCATTAAAATCCATCAAGATTTCGAGCAACAGCGGCCAGTTGAAACTGAAACGGTGCACATATTGAGGCATGTCAACACAAAAGGCGCCTTAGCAAGGTACACTCTTTTTGTGTTAACATGCCTCATCTTGTGTGGAATTCTCGATTTGCTCAGTTTAAAGCGCTGATAACTGATAGTCTAGGTTTCAATGGTTGTAAAATGACACTTGCTTCCATGTATAGCCTTTCTATCCCATAATTTCCTTGTTTGAGATTTGGAATTTTTCGAGATTTTCTACCTTATCACCTTTTTCCAGTTGATCAACTAAAAGTGACATTTTGGGGTGTTTCCAATGCCCAGGTGCGGCTAAAACGCAGTCAACAGTTGTTCTATAGACAAAGACGGTTCTTTTGCTGCAAACCGCATTAAAATCCATCAAGATGTCGAGCAACAGCGGCCAGTTGAAACTGAAACGGTGCACATATTGAGGCATGTCAACACAAAAGGCGCCTTAGCAAGGTACACTCTTTTTGTGTTAACATGCCTCATCTTGTGTGGAATTCTCGATTTCCTCAGTTTAAAGCGCTGATAACTGATAGTCTAGGTTTCAATGGTTGTAAAATGACACTTGCTTCCATGTATAGCCTTTCTATCCCATAATTTCCTTGTTTGAGATTTGGAATTTTTCGAGATTTTCTACCTTATCACCTTTTTCCAGTTGATCAACTAAAAGTGACATTTTGGGGTATTTCCAATGCCCAGGTGCGGCTAAAACGCAGTCAACAGTTGTTCTATAGACAAAGACGGTTCTTTTGCTGCAAACCGCATTAAAATCCATCAAGATGTCGAGCAACAGCGGCCAGTTGAAACTGAAACGGTGCACATATTGAGGCATGTCAACACAAAAGGCGCCTTAGCAAGGTACACTCTTTTTGTGTTAACATGCCTCATCTTGTGTGGAATTCTCGATTTCCTCAGTTTAAAGCGCTGATAACTGATAGTCTAGGTTTCAATGGTTGTAAAATGACACTTGCTTCCATGTATAGCCTTTCTATCCCATAATTTCCTTGTTTGAGATTTGGAATTTTTCGAGATTTTCTACCTTATCACCTTTTTCCAGTTGATCAACTAAAAGTGACATTTTGGGGTATTTCCAATGCCCAGGTGCGGCTAAAACGCAGTCAACAGTTGTTCTATAGACAAAGACGGTTCTTTTGCTGCAAACCGCATTAAAATCCATCAAGATGTCGAGCAACAGCGGCCAGTTGAAACTGAAACGGTGCACATATTGAGGCATGTCAACACAAAAGGCGCCTTAGCAAGGTACACTCTTTTTGTGTTAACATGCCTCATCTTGTGTGGAATTCTCGATTTCCTCAGTTTAAAGCGCTGATAACTGATAGTCTAGGTTTCAATGGTTGTAAAATGACACTTGCTTCCATGTATAGCCTTTCTATCCCATAATTTCCTTGTTTGAGATTTGGAATTTTTCGAGATTTTCTACCTTATCACCTTTTTCCAGTTGATCAACTAAAAGTGACATTTTGGGGTGTTTCCAATGCCCAGGTGCGGCTAAAACGCAGTCAACAGTTGTTCTATAGACAAAGACGGTTCTTTTGCTGCAAACCGCATTAAAATCCATCAAGATTTCGAGCAACAGCGGCCAGTTGAAACTGAAACGGTGCACATATTGAGGCATGTCAACACAAAAGGCGCCTTAGCAAGGTACACTCTTTTTGTGTTAACATGCCTCATCTTGTGTGGAATTCTCGATTTGCTCAGTTTAAAGCGCTGATAACTGATAGTCTAGGTTTCAATGGTTGTAAAATGACACTTGCTTCCATGTATAGCCTTTCTATCCCATAATTTCCTTGTTTGAGATTTGGAATTTTTCGAGATTTTCTACCTTATCACCTTTTTCCAGTTGATCAACTAAAAGTGACATTTTGGGGTGTTTCCAATGCCCAGGTGCGGCTAAAACGCAGTCAACAGTTGTTCTATAGACAAAGACGGTTCTTTTGCTGCAAACCGCATTAAAATCCATCAAGATGTCGAGCAACAGCGGCCAGTTGAAACTGAAACGGTGCACATATTGAGGCATGTCAACACAAAAGGCGCCTTAGCAAGGTACACTCTTTTTGTGTTAACATGCCTCATCTTGTGTGGAATTCTCGATTTCCTCAGTTTAAAGCGCTGATAACTGATAGTCTAGGTTTCAATGGTTGTAAAATGACACTTGCTTCCATGTATAGCCTTTCTATCCCATAATTTCCTTGTTTGAGATTTGGAATTTTTCGAGATTTTCTACCTTATCACCTTTTTCCAGTTGATCAACTAAAAGTGACATTTTGGGGTATTTCCAATGCCCAGGTGCGGCTAAAACGCAGTCAACAGTTGTTCTATAGACAAAGACGGTTCTTTTGCTGCAAACCGCATTAAAATCCATCAAGATGTCGAGCAACAGCGGCCAGTTGAAACTGAAACGGTGCACATATTGAGGCATGTCAACACAAAAGGCGCCTTAGCAAGGTACACTCTTTTTGTGTTAACATGCCTCATCTTGTGTGGAATTCTCGATTTCCTCAGTTTAAAGCGCTGATAACTGATAGTCTAGGTTTCAATGGTTGTAAAATGACACTTGCTTCCATGTATAGCCTTTCTATCCCATAATTTCCTTGTTTGAGATTTGGAATTTTTCGAGATTTTCTACCTTATCACCTTTTTCCAGTTGATCAACTAAAAGTGACATTTTGGGGTATTTCCAATGCCCAGGTGCGGCTAAAACGCAGTCAACAGTTGTTCTATAGACAAAGACGGTTCTTTTGCTGCAAACCGCATTAAAATCCATCAAGATGTCGAGCAACAGCGGCCAGTTGAAACTGAAACGGTGCACATATTGAGGCATGTCAACACAAAAGGCGCCTTAGCAAGGTACACTCTTTTTGTGTTAACATGCCTCATCTTGTGTGGAATTCTCGATTTCCTCAGTTTAAAGCGCTGATAACTGATAGTCTAGGTTTCAATGGTTGTAAAATGACACTTGCTTCCATGTATAGCCTTTCTATCCCATAATTTCCTTGTTTGAGATTTGGAATTTTTCGAGATTTTCTACCTTATCACCTTTTTCCAGTTGATCAACTAAAAGTGACATTTTGGGGTGTTTCCAATGCCCAGGTGCGGCTAAAACGCAGTCAACAGTTGTTCTATAGACAAAGACGGTTCTTTTGCTGCAAACCGCATTAAAATCCATCAAGATTTCGAGCAACAGCGGCCAGTTGAAACTGAAACGGTGCACATATTGAGGCATGTCAACACAAAAGGCGCCTTAGCAAGGTACACTCTTTTTGTGTTAACATGCCTCATCTTGTGTGGAATTCTCGATTTCCTCAGTTTAAAGCGCTGATAACTGATAGTCTAGGTTTCAATGGTTGTAAAATGACACTTGCTTCCATGTATAGCCTTTCTATCCCATAATTTCCTTGTTTGAGATTTGGAATTTTTCGAGATTTTCTACCTTATCACCTTTTTCCAGTTGATCAACTAAAAGTGACATTTTGGGGTATTTCCAATGCCCAGGTGCGGCTAAAACGCAGTCAACAGTTGTTCTATAGACAAAGACGGTTCTTTTGCTGCAAACCGCATTAAAATCCATCAAGATGTCGAGCAACAGCGGCCAGTTGAAACTGAAACGGTGCACATATTGAGGCATGTCAACACAAAAGGCGCCTTAGCAAGGTACACTCTTTTTGTGTTAACATGCCTCATCTTGTGTGGAATTCTCGATTTCCTCAGTTTAAAGCGCTGATAACTGATAGTCTAGGTTTCAATGGTTGTAAAATGACACTTGCTTCCATGTATAGCCTTTCTATCCCATAATTTCCTTGTTTGAGATTTGGAATTTTTCGAGATTTTCTACCTTATCACCTTTTTCCAGTTGATCAACTAAAAGTGACATTTTGGGGTGTTTCCAATGCCCAGGTGCGGCTAAAACGCAGTCAACAGTTGTTCTATAGACAAAGACGGTTCTTTTGCTGCAAACCGCATTAAAATCCATCAAGATTTCGAGCAACAGCGGCCAGTTGAAACTGAAACGGTGCACATATTGAGGCATGTCAACACAAAAGGCGCCTTAGCAAGGTACACTCTTTTTGTGTTAACATGCCTCATCTTGTGTGGAATTCTCGATTTCCTCAGTTTAAAGCGCTGATAACTGATAGTCTAGGTTTCAATGGTTGTAAAATGACACTTGCTTCCATGTATAGCCTTTCTATCCCATAATTTCCTTGTTTGAGATTTGGAATTTTTCGAGATTTTCTACCTTATCACCTTTTTCCAGTTGATCAACTAAAAGTGACATTTTGGGGTGTTTCCAATGCCCACGTGCGGCTAAAACGCAGTCAAGAGTTGTTCTATAGACAAAGACGGTTCTTTTGCTGCAAACCGCATTAAAATCCATCAAGATGTCGAGCAACAGCGGCCAGTTGAAACTGAAACGGTGCACATATTGAGGCATGTCAACACAAAAGGCGCCTTAGCAAGGTACACTCTTTTTGTGTTAACATGCCTCATCTTGTGTGGAATTCTCGATTTCCTCAGTTTAAAGCGCTGATAACTGATAGTCTAGGTTTCAATGGTTGTAAAATGACACTTGCTTCCATGTATAGCCTTTCTATCCCATAATTTCCTTGTTTGAGATTTGGAATTTTTCGAGATTTTCTACCTTATCACCTTTTTCCAGTTGATCAACTAAAAGTGACATTTTGGGGTGTTTCCAATGCCCACGTGCGGCTAAAACGCAGTCAACAGTTGTTCTATAGACAAAGACGGTTCTTTTGCTGCAAACCGCATTAAAATCCATCAAGATGTCGAGCAACAGCGGCCAGTTGAAACTGAAACGGTGCACATATTGAGGCATGTCAACACAAAAGGCGCCTTAGCAAGGTACACTCTTTTTGTGTTAACATGCCTCATCTTGTGTGGAATTCTCGATTTCCTCAGTTTAAAGCGCTGATAACTGATAGTCTAGGTTTCAATGGTTGTAAAATGACACTTGCTTCCATGTATAGCCTTTCTATCCCATAATTTCCTTGTTTGAGATTTGGAATTTTTCGAGATTTTCTACCTTATCACCTTTTTCCAGTTGATCAACTAAAAGTGACATTTTGGGGTGTTTCCAATGCCCAGGTGCGGCTAAAACGCAGTCAACAGTTGTTCTATAGACAAAGACGGTTCTTTTGCTGCAAACCGCATTAAAATCCATCAAGATGTCGAGCAACAGCGGCCAGTTGAAACTGAAACGGTGCACATATTGAGGCATGTCAACACAAAAGGCGCCTTAGCAAGGTACACTCTTTTTGTGTTAACATGCCTCATCTTGTGTGGAATTCTCGATTTCCTCAGTTTAAAGCGCTGATAACTGATAGTCTAGGTTTCAATGGTTGTAAAATGACACTTGCTTCCATGTATAGCCTTTCTATCCCATAATTTCCTTGTTTGAGATTTGGAATTTTTCGAGATTTTCTACCTTATCACCTTTTTCCAGTTGATCAACTAAAAGTGACATTTTGGGGTGTTTCCAATGCCCAGGTGCGGCTAAAACGCAGTCAACAGTTGTTCTATAGACAAAGACGGTTCTTTTGCTGCAAACCGCATTAAAATCCATCAAGATGTCGAGCAACAGCGGCCAGTTGAAACTGAAACGGTGCACATATTGAGGCATGTCAACACAAAAGGCGCCTTAGCAAGGTACACTCTTTTTGTGTTAACATGCCTCATCTTGTGTGGAATTCTCGATTTCCTCAGTTTAAAGCGCTGATAACTGATAGTCTAGGTTTCAATGGTTGTAAAATGACACTTGCTTCCATGTATAGCCTTTCTATCCCATAATTTCCTTGTTTGAGATTTGGAATTTTTCGAGATTTTCTACCTTATCACCTTTTTCCAGTTGATCAACTAAAAGTGACATTTTGGGGTATTTCCAATGCCCAGGTGCGGCTAAAACGCAGTCAACAGTTGTTCTATAGACAAAGACGGTTCTTTTGCTGCAAACCGCATTAAAATCCATCAAGATGTCGAGCAACAGCGGCCAGTTGAAACTGAAACGGTGCACATATTGAGGCATGTCAACACAAAAGGCGCCTTAGCAAGGTACACTCTTTTTGTGTTAACATGCCTCATCTTGTGTGGAATTCTCGATTTCCTCAGTTTAAAGCGCTGATAACTGATAGTCTAGGTTTCAATGGTTGTAAAATGACACTTGCTTCCATGTATAGCCTTTCTATCCCATAATTTCCTTGTTTGAGATTTGGAATTTTTCGAGATTTTCTACCTTATCACCTTTTTCCAGTTGATCAACTAAAAGTGACATTTTGGGGTATTTCCAATGCCCAGGTGCGGCTAAAACGCAGTCAACAGTTGTTCTATAGACAAAGACGGTTCTTTTGCTGCAAACCGCATTAAAATCCATCAAGATGTCGAGCAACAGCGGCCAGTTGAAACTGAAACGGTGCACATATTGAGGCATGTCAACACAAAAGGCGCCTTAGCAAGGTACACTCTTTTTGTGTTAACATGCCTCATCTTGTGTGGAATTCTCGATTTCCTCAGTTTAAAGCGCTGATAACTGATAGTCTAGGTTTCAATGGTTGTAAAATGACACTTGCTTCCATGTATAGCCTTTCTATCCCATAATTTCCTTGTTTGAGATTTGGAATTTTTCGAGATTTTCTACCTTATCACCTTTTTCCAGTTGATCAACTAAAAGTGACATTTTGGGGTGTTTCCAATGCCCAGGTGCGGCTAAAACGCAGTCAACAGTTGTTCTATAGACAAAGACGGTTCTTTTGCTGCAAACCGCATTAAAATCCATCAAGATTTCGAGCAACAGCGGCCAGTTGAAACTGAAACGGTGCACATATTGAGGCATGTCAACACAAAAGGCGCCTTAGCAAGGTACACTCTTTTTGTGTTAACATGCCTCATCTTGTGTGGAATTCTCGATTTCCTCAGTTTAAAGCGCTGATAACTGATAGTCTAGGTTTCAATGGTTGTAAAATGACACTTGCTTCCATGTATAGCCTTTCTATCCCATAATTTCCTTGTTTGAGATTTGGAATTTTTCGAGATTTTCTACCTTATCACCTTTTTCCAGTTGATCAACTAAAAGTGACATTTTGGGGTATTTCCAATGCCCAGGTGCGGCTAAAACGCAGTCAACAGTTGTTCTATAGACAAAGACGGTTCTTTTGCTGCAAACCGCATTAAAATCCATCAAGATGTCGAGCAACAGCGGCCAGTTGAAACTGAAACGGTGCACATATTGAGGCATGTCAACACAAAAGGCGCCTTAGCAAGGTACACTCTTTTTGTGTTAACATGCCTCATCTTGTGTGGAATTCTCGATTTCCTCAGTTTAAAGCGCTGATAACTGATAGTCTAGGTTTCAATGGTTGTAAAATGACACTTGCTTCCATGTATAGCCTTTCTATCCCATAATTTCCTTGTTTGAGATTTGGAATTTTTCGAGATTTTCTACCTTATCACCTTTTTCCAGTTGATCAACTAAAAGTGACATTTTGGGGTGTTTCCAATGCCCAGGTGCGGCTAAAACGCAGTCAACAGTTGTTCTATAGACAAAGACGGTTCTTTTGCTGCAAACCGCATTAAAATCCATCAAGATTTCGAGCAACAGCGGCCAGTTGAAACTGAAACGGTGCACATATTGAGGCATGTCAACACAAAAGGCGCCTTAGCAAGGTACACTCTTTTTGTGTTAACATGCCTCATCTTGTGTGGAATTCTCGATTTCCTCAGTTTAAAGCGCTGATAACTGATAGTCTAGGTTTCAATGGTTGTAAAATGACACTTGCTTCCATGTATAGCCTTTCTATCCCATAATTTCCTTGTTTGAGATTTGGAATTTTTCGAGATTTTCTACCTTATCACCTTTTTCCAGTTGATCAACTAAAAGTGACATTTTGGGGTGTTTCCAATGCCCACGTGCGGCTAAAACGCAGTCAAGAGTTGTTCTATAGACAAAGACGGTTCTTTTGCTGCAAACCGCATTAAAATCCATCAAGATGTCGAGCAACAGCGGCCAGTTGAAACTGAAACGGTGCACATATTGAGGCATGTCAACACAAAAGGCGCCTTAGCAAGGTACACTCTTTTTGTGTTAACATGCCTCATCTTGTGTGGAATTCTCGATTTCCTCAGTTTAAAGCGCTGATAACTGATAGTCTAGGTTTCAATGGTTGTAAAATGACACTTGCTTCCATGTATAGCCTTTCTATCCCATAATTTCCTTGTTTGAGATTTGGAATTTTTCGAGATTTTCTACCTTATCACCTTTTTCCAGTTGATCAACTAAAAGTGACATTTTGGGGTGTTTCCAATGCCCACGTGCGGCTAAAACGCAGTCAACAGTTGTTCTATAGACAAAGACGGTTCTTTTGCTGCAAACCGCATTAAAATCCATCAAGATGTCGAGCAACAGCGGCCAGTTGAAACTGAAACGGTGCACATATTGAGGCATGTCAACACAAAAGGCGCCTTAGCAAGGTACACTCTTTTTGTGTTAACATGCCTCATCTTGTGTGGAATTCTCGATTTCCTCAGTTTAAAGCGCTGATAACTGATAGTCTAGGTTTCAATGGTTGTAAAATGACACTTGCTTCCATGTATAGCCTTTCTATCCCATAATTTCCTTGTTTGAGATTTGGAATTTTTCGAGATTTTCTACCTTATCACCTTTTTCCAGTTGATCAACTAAAAGTGACATTTTGGGGTGTTTCCAATGCCCAGGTGCGGCTAAAACGCAGTCAACAGTTGTTCTATAGACAAAGACGGTTCTTTTGCTGCAAACCGCATTAAAATCCATCAAGATGTCGAGCAACAGCGGCCAGTTGAAACTGAAACGGTGCACATATTGAGGCATGTCAACACAAAAGGCGCCTTAGCAAGGTACACTCTTTTTGTGTTAACATGCCTCATCTTGTGTGGAATTCTCGATTTCCTCAGTTTAAAGCGCTGATAACTGATAGTCTAGGTTTCAATGGTTGTAAAATGACACTTGCTTCCATGTATAGCCTTTCTATCCCATAATTTCCTTGTTTGAGATTTGGAATTTTTCGAGATTTTCTACCTTATCACCTTTTTCCAGTTGATCAACTAAAAGTGACATTTTGGGGTGTTTCCAATGCCCAGGTGCGGCTAAAACGCAGTCAACAGTTGTTCTATAGACAAAGACGGTTCTTTTGCTGCAAACCGCATTAAAATCCATCAAGATTTCGAGCAACAGCGGCCAGTTGAAACTGAAACGGTGCACATATTGAGGCATGTCAACACAAAAGGCGCCTTAGCAAGGTACACTCTTTTTGTGTTAACATGCCTCATCTTGTGTGGAATTCTCGATTTGCTCAGTTTAAAGCGCTGATAACTGATAGTCTAGGTTTCAATGGTTGTAAAATGACACTTGCTTCCATGTATAGCCTTTCTATCCCATAATTTCCTTGTTTGAGATTTGGAATTTTTCGAGATTTTCTACCTTATCACCTTTTTCCAGTTGATCAACTAAAAGTGACATTTTGGGGTGTTTCCAATGCCCAGGTGCGGCTAAAACGCAGTCAACAGTTGTTCTATAGACAAAGACGGTTCTTTTGCTGCAAACCGCATTAAAATCCATCAAGATGTCGAGCAACAGCGGCCAGTTGAAACTGAAACGGTGCACATATTGAGGCATGTCAACACAAAAGGCGCCTTAGCAAGGTACACTCTTTTTGTGTTAACATGCCTCATCTTGTGTGGAATTCTCGATTTCCTCAGTTTAAAGCGCTGATAACTGATAGTCTAGGTTTCAATGGTTGTAAAATGACACTTGCTTCCATGTATAGCCTTTCTATCCCATAATTTCCTTGTTTGAGATTTGGAATTTTTCGAGATTTTCTACCTTATCACCTTTTTCCAGTTGATCAACTAAAAGTGACATTTTGGGGTATTTCCAATGCCCAGGTGCGGCTAAAACGCAGTCAACAGTTGTTCTATAGACAAAGACGGTTCTTTTGCTGCAAACCGCATTAAAATCCATCAAGATGTCGAGCAACAGCGGCCAGTTGAAACTGAAACGGTGCACATATTGAGGCATGTCAACACAAAAGGCGCCTTAGCAAGGTACACTCTTTTTGTGTTAACATGCCTCATCTTGTGTGGAATTCTCGATTTCCTCAGTTTAAAGCGCTGATAACTGATAGTCTAGGTTTCAATGGTTGTAAAATGACACTTGCTTCCATGTATAGCCTTTCTATCCCATAATTTCCTTGTTTGAGATTTGGAATTTTTCGAGATTTTCTACCTTATCACCTTTTTCCAGTTGATCAACTAAAAGTGACATTTTGGGGTATTTCCAATGCCCAGGTGCGGCTAAAACGCAGTCAACAGTTGTTCTATAGACAAAGACGGTTCTTTTGCTGCAAACCGCATTAAAATCCATCAAGATGTCGAGCAACAGCGGCCAGTTGAAACTGAAACGGTGCACATATTGAGGCATGTCAACACAAAAGGCGCCTTAGCAAGGTACACTCTTTTTGTGTTAACATGCCTCATCTTGTGTGGAATTCTCGATTTCCTCAGTTTAAAGCGCTGATAACTGATAGTCTAGGTTTCAATGGTTGTAAAATGACACTTGCTTCCATGTATAGCCTTTCTATCCCATAATTTCCTTGTTTGAGATTTGGAATTTTTCGAGATTTTCTACCTTATCACCTTTTTCCAGTTGATCAACTAAAAGTGACATTTTGGGGTGTTTCCAATGCCCAGGTGCGGCTAAAACGCAGTCAACAGTTGTTCTATAGACAAAGACGGTTCTTTTGCTGCAAACCGCATTAAAATCCATCAAGATTTCGAGCAACAGCGGCCAGTTGAAACTGAAACGGTGCACATATTGAGGCATGTCAACACAAAAGGCGCCT
This sequence comes from Actinernus sp. WN-2022, assembly GCA_030867875.1. NCBI lineage: Eukaryota > Metazoa > Cnidaria > Anthozoa > Actiniaria > Actinernidae > Actinernus > Actinernus sp. WN-2022. The sequence continues at coordinate 29,658 of JAOWCC010000373.1, forward strand.
TAGCAAGGTACACTCTTTTTGTGTTAACATGCCTCATCTTGTGTGGAATTCTCGATTTGCTCAGTTTAAAGCGCTGATAACTGATAGTCTAGGTTTCAATGGTTGTAAAATGACACTTGCTTCCATGTATAGCCTTTCTATCCCATAATTTCCTTGTTTGAGATTTGGAATTTTTCGAGATTTTCTACCTTATCACCTTTTTCCAGTTGATCAACTAAAAGTGACATTTTGGGGTGTTTCCAATGCCCAGGTGCGGCTAAAACGCAGTCAACAGTTGTTCTATAGACAAAGACGGTTCTTTTGCTGCAAACCGCATTAAAATCCATCAAGATGTCGAGCAACAGCGGCCAGTTGAAACTGAAACGGTGCACATATTGAGGCATGTCAACACAAAAGGCGCCTTAGCAAGGTACACTCTTTTTGTGTTAACATGCCTCATCTTGTGTGGAATTCTCGATTTCCTCAGTTTAAAGCGCTGATAACTGATAGTCTAGGTTTCAATGGTTGTAAAATGACACTTGCTTCCATGTATAGCCTTTCTATCCCATAATTTCCTTGTTTGAGATTTGGAATTTTTCGAGATTTTCTACCTTATCACCTTTTTCCAGTTGATCAACTAAAAGTGACATTTTGGGGTGTTTCCAATGCCCAGGTGCGGCTAAAACGCAGTCAACAGTTGTTCTATAGACAAAGACGGTTCTTTTGCTGCAAACCGCATTAAAATCCATCAAGATTTCGAGCAACAGCGGCCAGTTGAAACTGAAACGGTGCACATATTGAGGCATGTCAACACAAAAGGCGCCTTAGCAAGGTACACTCTTTTTGTGTTAACATGCCTCATCTTGTGTGGAATTCTCGATTTGCTCAGTTTAAAGCGCTGATAACTGATAGTCTAGGTTTCAATGGTTGTAAAATGACACTTGCTTCCATGTATAGCCTTTCTATCCCATAATTTCCTTGTTTGAGATTTGGAATTTTTCGAGATTTTCTACCTTATCACCTTTTTCCAGTTGATCAACTAAAAGTGACATTTTGGGGTGTTTCCAATGCCCAGGTGCGGCTAAAACGCAGTCAACAGTTGTTCTATAGACAAAGACGGTTCTTTTGCTGCAAACCGCATTAAAATCCATCAAGATGTCGAGCAACAGCGGCCAGTTGAAACTGAAACGGTGCACATATTGAGGCATGTCAACACAAAAGGCGCCTTAGCAAGGTACACTCTTTTTGTGTTAACATGCCTCATCTTGTGTGGAATTCTCGATTTCCTCAGTTTAAAGCGCTGATAACTGATAGTCTAGGTTTCAATGGTTGTAAAATGACACTTGCTTCCATGTATAGCCTTTCTATCCCATAATTTCCTTGTTTGAGATTTGGAATTTTTCGAGATTTTCTACCTTATCACCTTTTTCCAGTTGATCAACTAAAAGTGACATTTTGGGGTGTTTCCAATGCCCAGGTGCGGCTAAAACGCAGTCAACAGTTGTTCTATAGACAAAGACGGTTCTTTTGCTGCAAACCGCATTAAAATCCATCAAGATTTCGAGCAACAGCGGCCAGTTGAAACTGAAACGGTGCACATATTGAGGCATGTCAACACAAAAGGCGCCTTAGCAAGGTACACTCTTTTTGTGTTAACATGCCTCATCTTGTGTGGAATTCTCGATTTGCTCAGTTTAAAGCGCTGATAACTGATAGTCTAGGTTTCAATGGTTGTAAAATGACACTTGCTTCCATGTATAGCCTTTCTATCCCATAATTTCCTTGTTTGAGATTTGGAATTTTTCGAGATTTTCTACCTTATCACCTTTTTCCAGTTGATCAACTAAAAGTGACATTTTGGGGTGTTTCCAATGCCCAGGTGCGGCTAAAACTCAGTCAACAGTTGTTCTATAGACAAAGACGGTTCTTTTGCTGCAAACCGCATTAAAATCCATCAAGATGTCGAGCAACAGCGGCCAGTTGAAACTGAAACGGTGCACATATTGAGGCATGTCAACACAAAAGGCGCCTTAGCAAGGTACACTCTTTTTGTGTTAACATGCCTCATCTTGTGTGGAATTCTCGATTTCCTCAGTTTAAAGCGCTGATAACTGATAGTCTAGGTTTCAATGGTTGTAAAATGACACTTGCTTCCATGTATAGCCTTTCTATCCCATAATTTCCTTGTTTGAGATTTGGAATTTTTCGAGATTTTCTACCTTATCACCTTTTTCCAGTTGATCAACTAAAAGTGACATTTTGGGGTATTTCCAATGCCCAGGTGCGGCTAAAACGCAGTCAACAGTTGTTCTATAGACAAAGACGGTTCTTTTGCTGCAAACCGCATTAAAATCCATCAAGATGTCGAGCAACAGCGGCCAGTTGAAACTGAAACGGTGCACATATTGAGGCATGTCAACACAAAAGGCGCCTTAGCAAGGTACACTCTTTTTGTGTTAACATGCCTCATCTTGTGTGGAATTCTCGATTTCCTCAGTTTAAAGCGCTGATAACTGATAGTCTAGGTTTCAATGGTTGTAAAATGACACTTGCTTCCATGTATAGCCTTTCTATCCCATAATTTCCTTGTTTGAGATTTGGAATTTTTCGAGATTTTCTACCTTATCACCTTTTTCCAGTTGATCAACTAAAAGTGACATTTTGGGGTATTTCCAATGCCCAGGTGCGGCTAAAACGCAGTCAACAGTTGTTCTATAGACAAAGACGGTTCTTTTGCTGCAAACCGCATTAAAATCCATCAAGATGTCGAGCAACAGCGGCCAGTTGAAACTGAAACGGTGCACATATTGAGGCATGTCAACACAAAAGGCGCCTTAGCAAGGTACACTCTTTTTGTGTTAACATGCCTCATCTTGTGTGGAATTCTCGATTTCCTCAGTTTAAAGCGCTGATAACTGATAGTCTAGGTTTCAATGGTTGTAAAATGACACTTGCTTCCATGTATAGCCTTTCTATCCCATAATTTCCTTGTTTGAGATTTGGAATTTTTCGAGATTTTCTACCTTATCACCTTTTTCCAGTTGATCAACTAAAAGTGACATTTTGGGGTGTTTCCAATGCCCAGGTGCGGCTAAAACGCAGTCAACAGTTGTTCTATAGACAAAGACGGTTCTTTTGCTGCAAACCGCATTAAAATCCATCAAGATTTCGAGCAACAGCGGCCAGTTGAAACTGAAACGGTGCACATATTGAGGCATGTCAACACAAAAGGCGCCTTAGCAAGGTACACTCTTTTTGTGTTAACATGCCTCATCTTGTGTGGAATTCTCGATTTGCTCAGTTTAAAGCGCTGATAACTGATAGTCTAGGTTTCAATGGTTGTAAAATGACACTTGCTTCCATGTATAGCCTTTCTATCCCATAATTTCCTTGTTTGAGATTTGGAATTTTTCGAGATTTTCTACCTTATCACCTTTTTCCAGTTGATCAACTAAAAGTGACATTTTGGGGTGTTTCCAATGCCCAGGTGCGGCTAAAACGCAGTCAACAGTTGTTCTATAGACAAAGACGGTTCTTTTGCTGCAAACCGCATTAAAATCCATCAAGATGTCGAGCAACAGCGGCCAGTTGAAACTGAAACGGTGCACATATTGAGGCATGTCAACACAAAAGGCGCCTTAGCAAGGTACACTCTTTTTGTGTTAACATGCCTCATCTTGTGTGGAATTCTCGATTTCCTCAGTTTAAAGCGCTGATAACTGATAGTCTAGGTTTCAATGGTTGTAAAATGACACTTGCTTCCATGTATAGCCTTTCTATCCCATAATTTCCTTGTTTGAGATTTGGAATTTTTCGAGATTTTCTACCTTATCACCTTTTTCCAGTTGATCAACTAAAAGTGACATTTTGGGGTATTTCCAATGCCCAGGTGCGGCTAAAACGCAGTCAACAGTTGTTCTATAGACAAAGACGGTTCTTTTGCTGCAAACCGCATTAAAATCCATCAAGATGTCGAGCAACAGCGGCCAGTTGAAACTGAAACGGTGCACATATTGAGGCATGTCAACACAAAAGGCGCCTTAGCAAGGTACACTCTTTTTGTGTTAACATGCCTCATCTTGTGTGGAATTCTCGATTTCCTCAGTTTAAAGCGCTGATAACTGATAGTCTAGGTTTCAATGGTTGTAAAATGACACTTGCTTCCATGTATAGCCTTTCTATCCCATAATTTCCTTGTTTGAGATTTGGAATTTTTCGAGATTTTCTACCTTATCACCTTTTTCCAGTTGATCAACTAAAAGTGACATTTTGGGGTATTTCCAATGCCCAGGTGCGGCTAAAACGCAGTCAACAGTTGTTCTATAGACAAAGACGGTTCTTTTGCTGCAAACCGCATTAAAATCCATCAAGATGTCGAGCAACAGCGGCCAGTTGAAACTGAAACGGTGCACATATTGAGGCATGTCAACACAAAAGGCGCCTTAGCAAGGTACACTCTTTTTGTGTTAACATGCCTCATCTTGTGTGGAATTCTCGATTTCCTCAGTTTAAAGCGCTGATAACTGATAGTCTAGGTTTCAATGGTTGTAAAATGACACTTGCTTCCATGTATAGCCTTTCTATCCCATAATTTCCTTGTTTGAGATTTGGAATTTTTCGAGATTTTCTACCTTATCACCTTTTTCCAGTTGATCAACTAAAAGTGACATTTTGGGGTGTTTCCAATGCCCAGGTGCGGCTAAAACGCAGTCAACAGTTGTTCTATAGACAAAGACGGTTCTTTTGCTGCAAACCGCATTAAAATCCATCAAGATTTCGAGCAACAGCGGCCAGTTGAAACTGAAACGGTGCACATATTGAGGCATGTCAACACAAAAGGCGCCTTAGCAAGGTACACTCTTTTTGTGTTAACATGCCTCATCTTGTGTGGAATTCTCGATTTCCTCAGTTTAAAGCGCTGATAACTGATAGTCTAGGTTTCAATGGTTGTAAAATGACACTTGCTTCCATGTATAGCCTTTCTATCCCATAATTTCCTTGTTTGAGATTTGGAATTTTTCGAGATTTTCTACCTTATCACCTTTTTCCAGTTGATCAACTAAAAGTGACATTTTGGGGTATTTCCAATGCCCAGGTGCGGCTAAAACGCAGTCAACAGTTGTTCTATAGACAAAGACGGTTCTTTTGCTGCAAACCGCATTAAAATCCATCAAGATGTCGAGCAACAGCGGCCAGTTGAAACTGAAACGGTGCACATATTGAGGCATGTCAACACAAAAGGCGCCTTAGCAAGGTACACTCTTTTTGTGTTAACATGCCTCATCTTGTGTGGAATTCTCGATTTCCTCAGTTTAAAGCGCTGATAACTGATAGTCTAGGTTTCAATGGTTGTAAAATGACACTTGCTTCCATGTATAGCCTTTCTATCCCATAATTTCCTTGTTTGAGATTTGGAATTTTTCGAGATTTTCTACCTTATCACCTTTTTCCAGTTGATCAACTAAAAGTGACATTTTGGGGTGTTTCCAATGCCCAGGTGCGGCTAAAACGCAGTCAACAGTTGTTCTATAGACAAAGACGGTTCTTTTGCTGCAAACCGCATTAAAATCCATCAAGATTTCGAGCAACAGCGGCCAGTTGAAACTGAAACGGTGCACATATTGAGGCATGTCAACACAAAAGGCGCCTTAGCAAGGTACACTCTTTTTGTGTTAACATGCCTCATCTTGTGTGGAATTCTCGATTTCCTCAGTTTAAAGCGCTGATAACTGATAGTCTAGGTTTCAATGGTTGTAAAATGACACTTGCTTCCATGTATAGCCTTTCTATCCCATAATTTCCTTGTTTGAGATTTGGAATTTTTCGAGATTTTCTACCTTATCACCTTTTTCCAGTTGATCAACTAAAAGTGACATTTTGGGGTGTTTCCAATGCCCAGGTGCGGCTAAAACGCAGTCAACAGTTGTTCTATAGACAAAGACGGTTCTTTTGCTGCAAACCGCATTAAAATCCATCAAGATTTCGAGCAACAGCGGCCAGTTGAAACTGAAACGGTGCACATATTGAGGCATGTCAACACAAAAGGCGCCTTAGCAAGGTACACTCTTTTTGTGTTAACATGCCTCATCTTGTGTGGAATTCTCGATTTCCTCAGTTTAAAGCGCTGATAACTGATAGTCTAGGTTTCAATGGTTGTAAAATGACACTTGCTTCCATGTATAGCCTTTCTATCCCATAATTTCCTTGTTTGAGATTTGGAATTTTTCGAGATTTTCTACCTTATCACCTTTTTCCAGTTGATCAACTAAAAGTGACATTTTGGGGTGTTTCCAATGCCCAGGTGCGGCTAAAACGCAGTCAACAGTTGTTCTATAGACAAAGACGGTTCTTTTGCTGCAAACCGCATTAAAATCCATCAAGATGTCGAGCAACAGCGGCCAGTTGAAACTGAAACGGTGCACATATTGAGGCATGTCAACACAAAAGGCGCCTTAGCAAGGTACACTCTTTTTGTGTTAACATGCCTCATCTTGTGTGGAATTCTCGATTTCCTCAGTTTAAAGCGCTGATAACTGATAGTCTAGGTTTCAATGGTTGTAAAATGACACTTGCTTCCATGTATAGCCTTTCTATCCCATAATTTCCTTGTTTGAGATTTGGAATTTTTCGAGATTTTCTACCTTATCACCTTTTTCCAGTTGATCAACTAAAAGTGACATTTTGGGGTGTTTCCAATGCCCAGGTGCGGCTAAAACGCAGTCAACAGTTGTTCTATAGACAAAGACGGTTCTTTTGCTGCAAACCGCATTAAAATCCATCAAGATGTCGAGCAACAGCGGCCAGTTGAAACTGAAACGGTGCACATATTGAGGCATGTCAACACAAAAGGCGCCTTAGCAAGGTACACTCTTTTTGTGTTAACATGCCTCATCTTGTGTGGAATTCTCGATTTCCTCAGTTTAAAGCGCTGATAACTGATAGTCTAGGTTTCAATGGTTGTAAAATGACACTTGCTTCCATGTATAGCCTTTCTATCCCATAATTTCCTTGTTTGAGATTTGGAATTTTTCGAGATTTTCTACCTTATCACCTTTTTCCAGTTGATCAACTAAAAGTGACATTTTGGGGTATTTCCAATGCCCAGGTGCGGCTAAAACGCAGTCAACAGTTGTTCTATAGACAAAGACGGTTCTTTTGCTGCAAACCGCATTAAAATCCATCAAGATGTCGAGCAACAGCGGCCAGTTGAAACTGAAACGGTGCACATATTGAGGCATGTCAACACAAAAGGCGCCTTAGCAAGGTACACTCTTTTTGTGTTAACATGCCTCATCTTGTGTGGAATTCTCGATTTCCTCAGTTTAAAGCGCTGATAACTGATAGTCTAGGTTTCAATGGTTGTAAAATGACACTTGCTTCCATGTATAGCCTTTCTATCCCATAATTTCCTTGTTTGAGATTTGGAATTTTTCGAGATTTTCTACCTTATCACCTTTTTCCAGTTGATCAACTAAAAGTGACATTTTGGGGTATTTCCAATGCCCAGGTGCGGCTAAAACGCAGTCAACAGTTGTTCTATAGACAAAGACGGTTCTTTTGCTGCAAACCGCATTAAAATCCATCAAGATGTCGAGCAACAGCGGCCAGTTGAAACTGAAACGGTGCACATATTGAGGCATGTCAACACAAAAGGCGCCTTAGCAAGGTACACTCTTTTTGTGTTAACATGCCTCATCTTGTGTGGAATTCTCGATTTCCTCAGTTTAAAGCGCTGATAACTGATAGTCTAGGTTTCAATGGTTGTAAAATGACACTTGCTTCCATGTATAGCCTTTCTATCCCATAATTTCCTTGTTTGAGATTTGGAATTTTTCGAGATTTTCTACCTTATCACCTTTTTCCAGTTGATCAACTAAAAGTGACATTTTGGGGTGTTTCCAATGCCCAGGTGCGGCTAAAACGCAGTCAACAGTTGTTCTATAGACAAAGACGGTTCTTTTGCTGCAAACCGCATTAAAATCCATCAAGATTTCGAGCAACAGCGGCCAGTTGAAACTGAAACGGTGCACATATTGAGGCATGTCAACACAAAAGGCGCCTTAGCAAGGTACACTCTTTTTGTGTTAACATGCCTCATCTTGTGTGGAATTCTCGATTTGCTCAGTTTAAAGCGCTGATAACTGATAGTCTAGGTTTCAATGGTTGTAAAATGACACTTGCTTCCATGTATAGCCTTTCTATCCCATAATTTCCTTGTTTGAGATTTGGAATTTTTCGAGATTTTCTACCTTATCACCTTTTTCCAGTTGATCAACTAAAAGTGACATTTTGGGGTGTTTCCAATGCCCAGGTGCGGCTAAAACGCAGTCAACAGTTGTTCTATAGACAAAGACGGTTCTTTTGCTGCAAACCGCATTAAAATCCATCAAGATGTCGAGCAACAGCGGCCAGTTGAAACTGAAACGGTGCACATATTGAGGCATGTCAACACAAAAGGCGCCTTAGCAAGGTACACTCTTTTTGTGTTAACATGCCTCATCTTGTGTGGAATTCTCGATTTCCTCAGTTTAAAGCGCTGATAACTGATAGTCTAGGTTTCAATGGTTGTAAAATGACACTTGCTTCCATGTATAGCCTTTCTATCCCATAATTTCCTTGTTTGAGATTTGGAATTTTTCGAGATTTTCTACCTTATCACCTTTTTCCAGTTGATCAACTAAAAGTGACATTTTGGGGTGTTTCCAATGCCCAGGTGCGGCTAAAACGCAGTCAACAGTTGTTCTATAGACAAAGACGGTTCTTTTGCTGCAAACCGCATTAAAATCCATCAAGATTTCGAGCAACAGCGGCCAGTTGAAACTGAAACGGTGCACATATTGAGGCATGTCAACACAAAAGGCGCCTTAGCAAGGTACACTCTTTTTGTGTTAACATGCCTCATCTTGTGTGGAATTCTCGATTTGCTCAGTTTAAAGCGCTGATAACTGATAGTCTAGGTTTCAATGGTTGTAAAATGACACTTGCTTCCATGTATAGCCTTTCTATCCCATAATTTCCTTGTTTGAGATTTGGAATTTTTCGAGATTTTCTACCTTATCACCTTTTTCCAGTTGATCAACTAAAAGTGACATTTTGGGGTGTTTCCAATGCCCAGGTGCGGCTAAAACGCAGTCAACAGTTGTTCTATAGACAAAGACGGTTCTTTTGCTGCAAACCGCATTAAAATCCATCAAGATGTCGAGCAACAGCGGCCAGTTGAAACTGAAACGGTGCACATATTGAGGCATGTCAACACAAAAGGCGCCTTAGCAAGGTACACTCTTTTTGTGTTAACATGCCTCATCTTGTGTGGAATTCTCGATTTCCTCAGTTTAAAGCGCTGATAACTGATAGTCTAGGTTTCAATGGTTGTAAAATGACACTTGCTTCCATGTATAGCCTTTCTATCCCATAATTTCCTTGTTTGAGATTTGGAATTTTTCGAGATTTTCTACCTTATCACCTTTTTCCAGTTGATCAACTAAAAGTGACATTTTGGGGTATTTCCAATGCCCAGGTGCGGCTAAAACGCAGTCAACAGTTGTTCTATAGACAAAGACGGTTCTTTTGCTGCAAACCGCATTAAAATCCATCAAGATGTCGAGCAACAGCGGCCAGTTGAAACTGAAACGGTGCACATATTGAGGCATGTCAACACAAAAGGCGCCTTAGCAAGGTACACTCTTTTTGTGTTAACATGCCTCATCTTGTGTGGAATTCTCGATTTCCTCAGTTTAAAGCGCTGATAACTGATAGTCTAGGTTTCAATGGTTGTAAAATGACACTTGCTTCCATGTATAGCCTTTCTATCCCATAATTTCCTTGTTTGAGATTTGGAATTTTTCGAGATTTTCTACCTTATCACCTTTTTCCAGTTGATCAACTAAAAGTGACATTTTGGGGTATTTCCAATGCCCAGGTGCGGCTAAAACGCAGTCAACAGTTGTTCTATAGACAAAGACGGTTCTTTTGCTGCAAACCGCATTAAAATCCATCAAGATGTCGAGCAACAGCGGCCAGTTGAAACTGAAACGGTGCACATATTGAGGCATGTCAACACAAAAGGCGCCTTAGCAAGGTACACTCTTTTTGTGTTAACATGCCTCATCTTGTGTGGAATTCTCGATTTCCTCAGTTTAAAGCGCTGATAACTGATAGTCTAGGTTTCAATGGTTGTAAAATGACACTTGCTTCCATGTATAGCCTTTCTATCCCATAATTTCCTTGTTTGAGATTTGGAATTTTTCGAGATTTTCTACCTTATCACCTTTTTCCAGTTGATCAACTAAAAGTGACATTTTGGGGTGTTTCCAATGCCCAGGTGCGGCTAAAACGCAGTCAACAGTTGTTCTATAGACAAAGACGGTTCTTTTGCTGCAAACCGCATTAAAATCCATCAAGATTTCGAGCAACAGCGGCCAGTTGAAACTGAAACGGTGCACATATTGAGGCATGTCAACACAAAAGGCGCCTTAGCAAGGTACACTCTTTTTGTGTTAACATGCCTCATCTTGTGTGGAATTCTCGATTTGCTCAGTTTAAAGCGCTGATAACTGATAGTCTAGGTTTCAATGGTTGTAAAATGACACTTGCTTCCATGTATAGCCTTTCTATCCCATAATTTCCTTGTTTGAGATTTGGAATTTTTCGAGATTTTCTACCTTATCACCTTTTTCCAGTTGATCAACTAAAAGTGACATTTTGGGGTGTTTCCAATGCCCAGGTGCGGCTAAAACGCAGTCAACAGTTGTTCTATAGACAAAGACGGTTCTTTTGCTGCAAACCGCATTAAAATCCATCAAGATGTCGAGCAACAGCGGCCAGTTGAAACTGAAACGGTGCACATATTGAGGCATGTCAACACAAAAGGCGCCTTAGCAAGGTACACTCTTTTTGTGTTAACATGCCTCATCTTGTGTGGAATTCTCGATTTCCTCAGTTTAAAGCGCTGATAACTGATAGTCTAGGTTTCAATGGTTGTAAAATGACACTTGCTTCCATGTATAGCCTTTCTATCCCATAATTTCCTTGTTTGAGATTTGGAATTTTTCGAGATTTTCTACCTTATCACCTTTTTCCAGTTGATCAACTAAAAGTGACATTTTGGGGTATTTCCAATGCCCAGGTGCGGCTAAAACGCAGTCAACAGTTGTTCTATAGACAAAGACGGTTCTTTTGCTGCAAACCGCATTAAAATCCATCAAGATGTCGAGCAACAGCGGCCAGTTGAAACTGAAACGGTGCACATATTGAGGCATGTCAACACAAAAGGCGCCTTAGCAAGGTACACTCTTTTTGTGTTAACATGCCTCATCTTGTGTGGAATTCTCGATTTCCTCAGTTTAAAGCGCTGATAACTGATAGTCTAGGTTTCAATGGTTGTAAAATGACACTTGCTTCCATGTATAGCCTTTCTATCCCATAATTTCCTTGTTTGAGATTTGGAATTTTTCGAGATTTTCTACCTTATCACCTTTTTCCAGTTGATCAACTAAAAGTGACATTTTGGGGTATTTCCAATGCCCAGGTGCGGCTAAAACGCAGTCAACAGTTGTTCTATAGACAAAGACGGTTCTTTTGCTGCAAACCGCATTAAAATCCATCAAGATGTCGAGCAACAGCGGCCAGTTGAAACTGAAACGGTGCACATATTGAGGCATGTCAACACAAAAGGCGCCTTAGCAAGGTACACTCTTTTTGTGTTAACATGCCTCATCTTGTGTGGAATTCTCGATTTCCTCAGTTTAAAGCGCTGATAACTGATAGTCTAGGTTTCAATGGTTGTAAAATGACACTTGCTTCCATGTATAGCCTTTCTATCCCATAATTTCCTTGTTTGAGATTTGGAATTTTTCGAGATTTTCTACCTTATCACCTTTTTCCAGTTGATCAACTAAAAGTGACATTTTGGGGTGTTTCCAATGCCCAGGTGCGGCTAAAACGCAGTCAACAGTTGTTCTATAGACAAAGACGGTTCTTTTGCTGCAAACCGCATTAAAATCCATCAAGATTTCGAGCAACAGCGGCCAGTTGAAACTGAAACGGTGCACATATTGAGGCATGTCAACACAAAAGGCGCCTTAGCAAGGTACACTCTTTTTGTGTTAACATGCCTCATCTTGTGTGGAATTCTCGATTTCCTCAGTTTAAAGCGCTGATAACTGATAGTCTAGGTTTCAATGGTTGTAAAATGACACTTGCTTCCATGTATAGCCTTTCTATCCCATAATTTCCTTGTTTGAGATTTGGAATTTTTCGAGATTTTCTACCTTATCACCTTTTTCCAGTTGATCAACTAAAAGTGACATTTTGGGGTATTTCCAATGCCCAGGTGCGGCTAAAACGCAGTCAACAGTTGTTCTATAGACAAAGACGGTTCTTTTGCTGCAAACCGCATTAAAATCCATCAAGATGTCGAGCAACAGCGGCCAGTTGAAACTGAAACGGTGCACATATTGAGGCATGTCAACACAAAAGGCGCCTTAGCAAGGTACACTCTTTTTGTGTTAACATGCCTCATCTTGTGTGGAATTCTCGATTTCCTCAGTTTAAAGCGCTGATAACTGATAGTCTAGGTTTCAATGGTTGTAAAATGACACTTGCTTCCATGTATAGCCTTTCTATCCCATAATTTCCTTGTTTGAGATTTGGAATTTTTCGAGATTTTCTACCTTATCACCTTTTTCCAGTTGATCAACTAAAAGTGACATTTTGGGGTGTTTCCAATGCCCAGGTGCGGCTAAAACGCAGTCAACAGTTGTTCTATAGACAAAGACGGTTCTTTTGCTGCAAACCGCATTAAAATCCATCAAGATTTCGAGCAACAGCGGCCAGTTGAAACTGAAACGGTGCACATATTGAGGCATGTCAACACAAAAGGCGCCTTAGCAAGGTACACTCTTTTTGTGTTAACATGCCTCATCTTGTGTGGAATTCTCGATTTCCTCAGTTTAAAGCGCTGATAACTGATAGTCTAGGTTTCAATGGTTGTAAAATGACACTTGCTTCCATGTATAGCCTTTCTATCCCATAATTTCCTTGTTTGAGATTTGGAATTTTTCGAGATTTTCTACCTTATCACCTTTTTCCAGTTGATCAACTAAAAGTGACATTTTGGGGTGTTTCCAATGCCCAGGTGCGGCTAAAACGCAGTCAACAGTTGTTCTATAGACAAAGACGGTTCTTTTGCTGCAAACCGCATTAAAATCCATCAAGATTTCGAGCAACAGCGGCCAGTTGAAACTGAAACGGTGCACATATTGAGGCATGTCAACACAAAAGGCGCCTTAGCAAGGTACACTCTTTTTGTGTTAACATGCCTCATCTTGTGTGGAATTCTCGATTTCCTCAGTTTAAAGCGCTGATAACTGATAGTCTAGGTTTCAATGGTTGTAAAATGACACTTGCTTCCATGTATAGCCTTTCTATCCCATAATTTCCTTGTTTGAGATTTGGAATTTTTCGAGATTTTCTACCTTATCACCTTTTTCCAGTTGATCAACTAAAAGTGACATTTTGGGGTGTTTCCAATGCCCAGGTGCGGCTAAAACGCAGTCAACAGTTGTTCTATAGACAAAGACGGTTCTTTTGCTGCAAACCGCATTAAAATCCATCAAGATGTCGAGCAACAGCGGCCAGTTGAAACTGAAACGGTGCACATATTGAGGCATGTCAACACAAAAGGCGCCTTAGCAAGGTACACTCTTTTTGTGTTAACATGCCTCATCTTGTGTGGAATTCTCGATTTCCTCAGTTTAAAGCGCTGATAACTGATAGTCTAGGTTTCAATGGTTGTAAAATGACACTTGCTTCCATGTATAGCCTTTCTATCCCATAATTTCCTTGTTTGAGATTTGGAATTTTTCGAGATTTTCTACCTTATCACCTTTTTCCAGTTGATCAACTAAAAGTGACATTTTGGGGTGTTTCCAATGCCCAGGTGCGGCTAAAACGCAGTCAACAGTTGTTCTATAGACAAAGACGGTTCTTTTGCTGCAAACCGCATTAAAATCCATCAAGATGTCGAGCAACAGCGGCCAGTTGAAACTGAAACGGTGCACATATTGAGGCATGTCAACACAAAAGGCGCCTTAGCAAGGTACACTCTTTTTGTGTTAACATGCCTCATCTTGTGTGGAATTCTCGATTTCCTCAGTTTAAAGCGCTGATAACTGATAGTCTAGGTTTCAATGGTTGTAAAATGACACTTGCTTCCATGTATAGCCTTTCTATCCCATAATTTCCTTGTTTGAGATTTGGAATTTTTCGAGATTTTCTACCTTATCACCTTTTTCCAGTTGATCAACTAAAAGTGACATTTTGGGGTGTTTCCAATGCCCAGGTGCGGCTAAAACGCAGTCAACAGTTGTTCTATAGACAAAGACGGTTCTTTTGCTGCAAACCGCATTAAAATCCATCAAGATTTCGAGCAACAGCGGCCAGTTGAAACTGAAACGGTGCACATATTGAGGCATGTCAACACAAAAGGCGCCTTAGCAAGGTACACTCTTTTTGTGTTAACATGCCTCATCTTGTGTGGAATTCTCGATTTGCTCAGTTTAAAGCGCTGATAACTGATAGTCTAGGTTTCAATGGTTGTAAAATGACACTTGCTTCCATGTATAGCCTTTCTATCCCATAATTTCCTTGTTTGAGATTTGGAATTTTTCGAGATTTTCTACCTTATCACCTTTTTCCAGTTGATCAACTAAAAGTGACATTTTGGGGTGTTTCCAATGCCCAGGTGCGGCTAAAACGCAGTCAACAGTTGTTCTATAGACAAAGACGGTTCTTTTGCTGCAAACCGCATTAAAATCCATCAAGATTTCGAGCAACAGCGGCCAGTTGAAACTGAAACGGTGCACATATAATTCTTGTGTGGAATTCTCGATTTCCTCAGTTTAAAGCGCTGATAACTGATAGTCTAGGTTTCAATGGTTGTAAAATGACACTTGCTTCCATGTATAGCCTTTCTATCCCATAATTTCCTTGTTTGAGATTTGGAATTTTTCGAGATTTTCTACCTTATCACCTTTTTCCAGTTGATCAACTAAAAGTGACATTTTGGGGTGTTTCCAATGCCCAGGTGCGGCTAAAACGCAGTCAACAGTTGTTCTATAGACAAAGACGGTTCTTTTGCTGCAAACCGCATTAAAATCCATCAAGATTTCGAGCAACAGCGGCCAGTTGAAACTGAAACGGTGCACATATTGAGGCATGTCAACACAAAAGGCGCCTTAGCAAGGTACACTCTTTTTGTGTTAACATGCCTCATCTTGTGTGGAATTCTCGATTTCCTCAGTTTAAAGCGCTGATAACTGATAGTCTAGGTTTCAATGGTTGTAAAATGACACTTGCTTCCATGTATAGCCTTTCTATCCCATAATTTCCTTGTTTGAGATTTGGAATTTTTCGAGATTTTCTACCTTATCACCTTTTTCCAGTTGATCAACTAAAAGTGACATTTTGGGGTGTTTCCAATGCCCAGGTGCGGCTAAAACGCAGTCAACAGTTGTTCTATAGACAAAGACGGTTCTTTTGCTGCAAACCGCATTAAAATCCATCAAGATGTCGAGCAACAGCGGCCAGTTGAAACTGAAACGGTGCACATATTGAGGCATGTCAACACAAAAGGCGCCTTAGCAAGGTACACTCTTTTTGTGTTAACATGCCTCATCTTGTGTGGAATTCTCGATTTCCTCAGTTTAAAGCGCTGATAACTGATAGTCTAGGTTTCAATGGTTGTAAAATGACACTTGCTTCCATGTATAGCCTTTCTATCCCATAATTTCCTTGTTTGAGATTTGGAATTTTTCGAGATTTTCTACCTTATCACCTTTTTCCAGTTGATCAACTAAAAGTGACATTTTGGGGTGTTTCCAATGCCCAGGTGCGGCTAAAACGCAGTCAACAGTTGTTCTATAGACAAAGACGGTTCTTTTGCTGCAAACCGCATTAAAATCCATCAAGATGTCGAGCAACAGCGGCCAGTTGAAACTGAAACGGTGCACATATTGAGGCATGTCAACACAAAAGGCGCCTTAGCAAGGTACACTCTTTTTGTGTTAACATGCCTCATCTTGTGTGGAATTCTCGATTTCCTCAGTTTAAAGCGCTGATAACTGATAGTCTAGGTTTCAATGGTTGTAAAATGACACTTGCTTCCATGTATAGCCTTTCTATCCCATAATTTCCTTGTTTGAGATTTGGAATTTTTCGAGATTTTCTACCTTATCACCTTTTTCCAGTTGATCAACTAAAAGTGACATTTTGGGGTGTTTCCAATGCCCAGGTGCGGCTAAAACGCAGTCAACAGTTGTTCTATAGACAAAGACGGTTCTTTTGCTGCAAACCGCATTAAAATCCATCAAGATGTCGAGCAACAGCGGCCAGTTGAAACTGAAACGGTGCACATATTGAGGCATGTCAACACAAAAGGCGCCTTAGCAAGGTACACTCTTTTTGTGTTAACATGCCTCATCTTGTGTGGAATTCTCGATTTCCTCAGTTTAAAGCGCTGATAACTGATAGTCTAGGTTTCAATGGTTGTAAAATGACACTTGCTTCCATGTATAGCCTTTCTATCCCATAATTTCCTTGTTTGAGATTTGGAATTTTTCGAGATTTTCTACCTTATCACCTTTTTCCAGTTGATCAACTAAAAGTGACATTTTGGGGTATTTCCAATGCCCAGGTGCGGCTAAAACGCAGTCAACAGTTGTTCTATAGACAAAGACGGTTCTTTTGCTGCAAACCGCATTAAAATCCATCAAGATGTCGAGCAACAGCGGCCAGTTGAAACTGAAACGGTGCACATATTGAGGCATGTCAACACAAAAGGCGCCTTAGCAAGGTACACTCTTTTTGTGTTAACATGCCTCATCTTGTGTGGAATTCTCGATTTCCTCAGTTTAAAGCGCTGATAACTGATAGTCTAGGTTTCAATGGTTGTAAAATGACACTTGCTTCCATGTATAGCCTTTCTATCCCATAATTTCCTTGTTTGAGATTTGGAATTTTTCGAGATTTTCTACCTTATCACCTTTTTCCAGTTGATCAACTAAAAGTGACATTTTGGGGTGTTTCCAATGCCCAGGTGCGGCTAAAACGCAGTCAACAGTTGTTCTATAGACAAAGACGGTTCTTTTGCTGCAAACCGCATTAAAATCCATCAAGATTTCGAGCAACAGCGGCCAGTTGAAACTGAAACGGTGCACATATTGAGGCATGTCAACACAAAAGGCGCCTTAGCAAGGTACACTCTTTTTGTGTTAACATGCCTCATCTTGTGTGGAATTCTCGATTTCCTCAGTTTAAAGCGCTGATAACTGATAGTCTAGGTTTCAATGGTTGTAAAATGACACTTGCTTCCATGTATAGCCTTTCTATCCCATAATTTCCTTGTTTGAGATTTGGAATTTTTCGAGATTTTCTACCTTATCACCTTTTTCCAGTTGATCAACTAAAAGTGACATTTTGGGGTGTTTCCAATGCCCACGTGCGGCTAAAACGCAGTCAAGAGTTGTTCTATAGACAAAGACGGTTCTTTTGCTGCAAACCGCATTAAAATCCATCAAGATGTCGAGCAACAGCGGCCAGTTGAAACTGAAACGGTGCACATATTGAGGCATGTCAACACAAAAGGCGCCTTAGCAAGGTACACTCTTTTTGTGTTAACATGCCTCATCTTGTGTGGAATTCTCGATTTCCTCAGTTTAAAGCGCTGATAACTGATAGTCTAGGTTTCAATGGTTGTAAAATGACACTTGCTTCCATGTATAGCCTTTCTATCCCATAATTTCCTTGTTTGAGATTTGGAATTTTTCGAGATTTTCTACCTTATCACCTTTTTCCAGTTGATCAACTAAAAGTGACATTTTGGGGTGTTTCCAATGCCCACGTGCGGCTAAAACGCAGTCAACAGTTGTTCTATAGACAAAGACGGTTCTTTTGCTGCAAACCGCATTAAAATCCATCAAGATGTCGAGCAACAGCGGCCAGTTGAAACTGAAACGGTGCACATATTGAGGCATGTCAACACAAAAGGCGCCTTAGCAAGGTACACTCTTTTTGTGTTAACATGCCTCATCTTGTGTGGAATTCTCGATTTCCTCAGTTTAAAGCGCTGATAACTGATAGTCTAGGTTTCAATGGTTGTAAAATGACACTTGCTTCCATGTATAGCCTTTCTATCCCATAATTTCCTTGTTTGAGATTTGGAATTTTTCGAGATTTTCTACCTTATCACCTTTTTCCAGTTGATCAACTAAAAGTGACATTTTGGGGTGTTTCCAATGCCCAGGTGCGGCTAAAACGCAGTCAACAGTTGTTCTATAGACAAAGACGGTTCTTTTGCTGCAAACCGCATTAAAATCCATCAAGATGTCGAGCAACAGCGGCCAGTTGAAACTGAAACGGTGCACATATTGAGGCATGTCAACACAAAAGGCGCCTTAGCAAGGTACACTCTTTTTGTGTTAACATGCCTCATCTTGTGTGGAATTCTCGATTTCCTCAGTTTAAAGCGCTGATAACTGATAGTCTAGGTTTCAATGGTTGTAAAATGACACTTGCTTCCATGTATAGCCTTTCTATCCCATAATTTCCTTGTTTGAGATTTGGAATTTTTCGAGATTTTCTACCTTATCACCTTTTTCCAGTTGATCAACTAAAAGTGACATTTTGGGGTGTTTCCAATGCCCAGGTGCGGCTAAAACGCAGTCAACAGTTGTTCTATAGACAAAGACGGTTCTTTTGCTGCAAACCGCATTAAAATCCATCAAGATTTCGAGCAACAGCGGCCAGTTGAAACTGAAACGGTGCACATATTGAGGCATGTCAACACAAAAGGCGCCTTAGCAAGGTACACTCTTTTTGTGTTAACATGCCTCATCTTGTGTGGAATTCTCGATTTCCTCAGTTTAAAGCGCTGATAACTGATAGTCTAGGTTTCAATGGTTGTAAAATGACACTTGCTTCCATGTATAGCCTTTCTATCCCATAATTTCCTTGTTTGAGATTTGGAATTTTTCGAGATTTTCTACCTTATCACCTTTTTCCAGTTGATCAACTAAAAGTGACATTTTGGGGTGTTTCCAATGCCCAGGTGCGGCTAAAACGCAGTCAACAGTTGTTCTATAGACAAAGACGGTTCTTTTGCTGCAAACCGCATTAAAATCCATCAAGATGTCGAGCAACAGCGGCCAGTTGAAACTGAAACGGTGCACATATTGAGGCATGTCAACACAAAAGGCGCCTTAGCAAGGTACACTCTTTTTGTGTTAACATGCCTCATCTTGTGTGGAATTCTCGATTTCCTCAGTTTAAAGCGCTGATAACTGATAGTCTAGGTTTCAATGGTTGTAAAATGACACTTGCTTCCATGTATAGCCTTTCTATCCCATAATTTCCTTGTTTGAGATTTGGAATTTTTCGAGATTTTCTACCTTATCACCTTTTTCCAGTTGATCAACTAAAAGTGACATTTTGGGGTATTTCCAATGCCCAGGTGCGGCTAAAACGCAGTCAACAGTTGTTCTATAGACAAAGACGGTTCTTTTGCTGCAAACCGCATTAAAATCCATCAAGATGTCGAGCAACAGCGGCCAGTTGAAACTGAAACGGTGCACATATTGAGGCATGTCAACACAAAAGGCGCCTTAGCAAGGTACACTCTTTTTGTGTTAACATGCCTCATCTTGTGTGGAATTCTCGATTTCCTCAGTTTAAAGCGCTGATAACTGATAGTCTAGGTTTCAATGGTTGTAAAATGACACTTGCTTCCATGTATAGCCTTTCTATCCCATAATTTCCTTGTTTGAGATTTGGAATTTTTCGAGATTTTCTACCTTATCACCTTTTTCCAGTTGATCAACTAAAAGTGACATTTTGGGGTGTTTCCAATGCCCACGTGCGGCTAAAACGCAGTCAACAGTTGTTCTATAGACAAAGACGGTTCTTTTGCTGCAAACCGCATTAAAATCCATCAAGATGTCGAGCAACAGCGGCCAGTTGAAACTGAAACGGTGCACATATTGAGGCATGTCAACACAAAAGGCGCCTTAGCAAGGTACACTCTTTTTGTGTTAACATGCCTCATCTTGTGTGGAATTCTCGATTTCCTCAGTTTAAAGCGCTGATAACTGATAGTCTAGGTTTCAATGGTTGTAAAATGACACTTGCTTCCATGTATAGCCTTTCTATCCCATAATTTCCTTGTTTGAGATTTGGAATTTTTCGAGATTTTCTACCTTATCACCTTTTTCCAGTTGATCAACTAAAAGTGACATTTTGGGGTGTTTCCAATGCCCAGGTGCGGCTAAAACGCAGTCAACAGTTGTTCTATAGACAAAGACGGTTCTTTTGCTGCAAACCGCATTAAAATCCATCAAGATGTCGAGCAACAGCGGCCAGTTGAAACTGAAACGGTGCACATATTGAGGCATGTCAACACAAAAGGCGCCTTAGCAAGGTACACTCTTTTTGTGTTAACATGCCTCATCTTGTGTGGAATTCTCGATTTCCTCAGTTTAAAGCGCTGATAACTGATAGTCTAGGTTTCAATGGTTGTAAAATGACACTTGCTTCCATGTATAGCCTTTCTATCCCATAATTTCCTTGTTTGAGATTTGGAATTTTTCGAGATTTTCTACCTTATCACCTTTTTCCAGTTGATCAACTAAAAGTGACATTTTGGGGTGTTTCCAATGCCCAGGTGCGGCTAAAACGCAGTCAACAGTTGTTCTATAGACAAAGACGGTTCTTTTGCTGCAAACCGCATTAAAATCCATCAAGATGTCGAGCAACAGCGGCCAGTTGAAACTGAAACGGTGCACATATTGAGGCATGTCAACACAAAAGGCGCCTTAGCAAGGTACACTCTTTTTGTGTTAACATGCCTCATCTTGTGTGGAATTCTCGATTTCCTCAGTTTAAAGCGCTGATAACTGATAGTCTAGGTTTCAATGGTTGTAAAATGACACTTGCTTCCATGTATAGCCTTTCTATCCCATAATTTCCTTGTTTGAGATTTGGAATTTTTCGAGATTTTCTACCTTATCACCTTTTTCCAGTTGATCAACTAAAAGTGACATTTTGGGGTGTTTCCAATGCCCAGGTGCGGCTAAAACGCAGTCAACAGTTGTTCTATAGACAAAGACGGTTCTTTTGCTGCAAACCGCATTAAAATCCATCAAGATGTCGAGCAACAGCGGCCAGTTGAAACTGAAACGGTGCACATATTGAGGCATGTCAACACAAAAGGCGCCTTAGCAAGGTACACTCTTTTTGTGTTAACATGCCTCATCTTGTGTGGAATTCTCGATTTCCTCAGTTTAAAGCGCTGATAACTGATAGTCTAGGTTTCAATGGTTGTAAAATGACACTTGCTTCCATGTATAGCCTTTCTATCCCATAATTTCCTTGTTTGAGATTTGGAATTTTTCGAGATTTTCTACCTTATCACCTTTTTCCAGTTGATCAACTAAAAGTGACATTTTGGGGTATTTCCAATGCCCAGGTGCGGCTAAAACGCAGTCAACAGTTGTTCTATAGACAAAGACGGTTCTTTTGCTGCAAACCGCATTAAAATCCATCAAGATGTCGAGCAACAGCGGCCAGTTGAAACTGAAACGGTGCACATATTGAGGCATGTCAACACAAAAGGCGCCTTAGCAAGGTACACTCTTTTTGTGTTAACATGCCTCATCTTGTGTGGAATTCTCGATTTCCTCAGTTTAAAGCGCTGATAACTGATAGTCTAGGTTTCAATGGTTGTAAAATGACACTTGCTTCCATGTATAGCCTTTCTATCCCATAATTTCCTTGTTTGAGATTTGGAATTTTTCGAGATTTTCTACCTTATCACCTTTTTCCAGTTGATCAACTAAAAGTGACATTTTGGGGTGTTTCCAATGCCCAGGTGCGGCTAAAACGCAGTCAACAGTTGTTCTATAGACAAAGACGGTTCTTTTGCTGCAAACCGCATTAAAATCCATCAAGATTTCGAGCAACAGCGGCCAGTTGAAACTGAAACGGTGCACATATTGAGGCATGTCAACACAAAAGGCGCCTTAGCAAGGTACACTCTTTTTGTGTTAACATGCCTCATCTTGTGTGGAATTCTCGATTTCCTCAGTTTAAAGCGCTGATAACTGATAGTCTAGGTTTCAATGGTTGTAAAATGACACTTGCTTCCATGTATAGCCTTTCTATCCCATAATTTCCTTGTTTGAGATTTGGAATTTTTCGAGATTTTCTACCTTATCACCTTTTTCCAGTTGATCAACTAAAAGTGACATTTTGGGGTGTTTCCAATGCCCACGTGCGGCTAAAACGCAGTCAAGAGTTGTTCTATAGACAAAGACGGTTCTTTTGCTGCAAACCGCATTAAAATCCATCAAGATGTCGAGCAACAGCGGCCAGTTGAAACTGAAACGGTGCACATATTGAGGCATGTCAACACAAAAGGCGCCTTAGCAAGGTACACTCTTTTTGTGTTAACATGCCTCATCTTGTGTGGAATTCTCGATTTCCTCAGTTTAAAGCGCTGATAACTGATAGTCTAGGTTTCAATGGTTGTAAAATGACACTTGCTTCCATGTATAGCCTTTCTATCCCATAATTTCCTTGTTTGAGATTTGGAATTTTTCGAGATTTTCTACCTTATCACCTTTTTCCAGTTGATCAACTAAAAGTGACATTTTGGGGTGTTTCCAATGCCCACGTGCGGCTAAAACGCAGTCAACAGTTGTTCTATAGACAAAGACGGTTCTTTTGCTGCAAACCGCATTAAAATCCATCAAGATGTCGAGCAACAGCGGCCAGTTGAAACTGAAACGGTGCACATATTGAGGCATGTCAACACAAAAGGCGCCTTAGCAAGGTACACTCTTTTTGTGTTAACATGCCTCATCTTGTGTGGAATTCTCGATTTCCTCAGTTTAAAGCGCTGATAACTGATAGTCTAGGTTTCAATGGTTGTAAAATGACACTTGCTTCCATGTATAGCCTTTCTATCCCATAATTTCCTTGTTTGAGATTTGGAATTTTTCGAGATTTTCTACCTTATCACCTTTTTCCAGTTGATCAACTAAAAGTGACATTTTGGGGTGTTTCCAATGCCCAGGTGCGGCTAAAACGCAGTCAACAGTTGTTCTATAGACAAAGACGGTTCTTTTGCTGCAAACCGCATTAAAATCCATCAAGATGTCGAGCAACAGCGGCCAGTTGAAACTGAAACGGTGCACATATTGAGGCATGTCAACACAAAAGGCGCCTTAGCAAGGTACACTCTTTTTGTGTTAACATGCCTCATCTTGTGTGGAATTCTCGATTTCCTCAGTTTAAAGCGCTGATAACTGATAGTCTAGGTTTCAATGGTTGTAAAATGACACTTGCTTCCATGTATAGCCTTTCTATCCCATAATTTCCTTGTTTGAGATTTGGAATTTTTCGAGATTTTCTACCTTATCACCTTTTTCCAGTTGATCAACTAAAAGTGACATTTTGGGGTGTTTCCAATGCCCAGGTGCGGCTAAAACGCAGTCAACAGTTGTTCTATAGACAAAGACGGTTCTTTTGCTGCAAACCGCATTAAAATCCATCAAGATTTCGAGCAACAGCGGCCAGTTGAAACTGAAACGGTGCACATATTGAGGCATGTCAACACAAAAGGCGCCTTAGCAAGGTACACTCTTTTTGTGTTAACATGCCTCATCTTGTGTGGAATTCTCGATTTCCTCAGTTTAAAGCGCTGATAACTGATAGTCTAGGTTTCAATGGTTGTAAAATGACACTTGCTTCCATGTATAGCCTTTCTATCCCATAATTTCCTTGTTTGAGATTTGGAATTTTTCGAGATTTTCTACCTTATCACCTTTTTCCAGTTGATCAACTAAAAGTGACATTTTGGGGTGTTTCCAATGCCCAGGTGCGGCTAAAACGCAGTCAACAGTTGTTCTATAGACAAAGACGGTTCTTTTGCTGCAAACCGCATTAAAATCCATCAAGATGTCGAGCAACAGCGGCCAGTTGAAACTGAAACGGTGCACATATTGAGGCATGTCAACACAAAAGGCGCCTTAGCAAGGTACACTCTTTTTGTGTTAACATGCCTCATCTTGTGTGGAATTCTCGATTTCCTCAGTTTAAAGCGCTGATAACTGATAGTCTAGGTTTCAATGGTTGTAAAATGACACTTGCTTCCATGTATAGCCTTTCTATCCCATAATTTCCTTGTTTGAGATTTGGAATTTTTCGAGATTTTCTACCTTATCACCTTTTTCCAGTTGATCAACTAAAAGTGACATTTTGGGGTGTTTCCAATGCCCAGGTGCGGCTAAAACGCAGTCAACAGTTGTTCTATAGACAAAGACGGTTCTTTTGCTGCAAACCGCATTAAAATCCATCAAGATGTCGAGCAACAGCGGCCAGTTGAAACTGAAACGGTGCACATATTGAGGCATGTCAACACAAAAGGCGCCTTAGCAAGGTACACTCTTTTTGTGTTAACATGCCTCATCTTGTGTGGAATTCTCGATTTCCTCAGTTTAAAGCGCTGATAACTGATAGTCTAGGTTTCAATGGTTGTAAAATGACACTTGCTTCCATGTATAGCCTTTCTATCCCATAATTTCCTTGTTTGAGATTTGGAATTTTTCGAGATTTTCTACCTTATCACCTTTTTCCAGTTGATCAACTAAAAGTGACATTTTGGGGTGTTTCCAATGCCCAGGTGCGGCTAAAACGCAGTCAACAGTTGTTCTATAGACAAAGACGGTTCTTTTGCTGCAAACCGCATTAAAATCCATCAAGATTTCGAGCAACAGCGGCCAGTTGAAACTGAAACGGTGCACATATTGAGGCATGTCAACACAAAAGGCGCCTTAGCAAGGTACACTCTTTTTGTGTTAACATGCCTCATCTTGTGTGGAATTCTCGATTTGCTCAGTTTAAAGCGCTGATAACTGATAGTCTAGGTTTCAATGGTTGTAAAATGACACTTGCTTCCATGTATAGCCTTTCTATCCCATAATTTCCTTGTTTGAGATTTGGAATTTTTCGAGATTTTCTACCTTATCACCTTTTTCCAGTTGATCAACTAAAAGTGACATTTTGGGGTGTTTCCAATGCCCAGGTGCGGCTAAAACGCAGTCAACAGTTGTTCTATAGACAAAGACGGTTCTTTTGCTGCAAACCGCATTAAAATCCATCAAGATTTCGAGCAACAGCGGCCAGTTGAAACTGAAACGGTGCACATATAATTCTTGTGTGGAATTCTCGATTTCCTCAGTTTAAAGCGCTGATAACTGATAGTCTAGGTTTCAATGGTTGTAAAATGACACTTGCTTCCATGTATAGCCTTTCTATCCCATAATTTCCTTGTTTGAGATTTGGAATTTTTCGAGATTTTCTACCTTATCACCTTTTTCCAGTTGATCAACTAAAAGTGACATTTTGGGGTGTTTCCAATGCCCAGGTGCGGCTAAAACGCAGTCAACAGTTGTTCTATAGACAAAGACGGTTCTTTTGCTGCAAACCGCATTAAAATCCATCAAGATTTCGAGCAACAGCGGCCAGTTGAAACTGAAACGGTGCACATATTGAGGCATGTCAACACAAAAGGCGCCTTAGCAAGGTACACTCTTTTTGTGTTAACATGCCTCATCTTGTGTGGAATTCTCGATTTCCTCAGTTTAAAGCGCTGATAACTGATAGTCTAGGTTTCAATGGTTGTAAAATGACACTTGCTTCCATGTATAGCCTTTCTATCCCATAATTTCCTTGTTTGAGATTTGGAATTTTTCGAGATTTTCTACCTTATCACCTTTTTCCAGTTGATCAACTAAAAGTGACATTTTGGGGTGTTTCCAATGCCCAGGTGCGGCTAAAACGCAGTCAACAGTTGTTCTATAGACAAAGACGGTTCTTTTGCTGCAAACCGCATTAAAATCCATCAAGATGTCGAGCAACAGCGGCCAGTTGAAACTGAAACGGTGCACATATTGAGGCATGTCAACACAAAAGGCGCCTTAGCAAGGTACACTCTTTTTGTGTTAACATGCCTCATCTTGTGTGGAATTCTCGATTTCCTCAGTTTAAAGCGCTGATAACTGATAGTCTAGGTTTCAATGGTTGTAAAATGACACTTGCTTCCATGTATAGCCTTTCTATCCCATAATTTCCTTGTTTGAGATTTGGAATTTTTCGAGATTTTCTACCTTATCACCTTTTTCCAGTTGATCAACTAAAAGTGACATTTTGGGGTGTTTCCAATGCCCAGGTGCGGCTAAAACGCAGTCAACAGTTGTTCTATAGACAAAGACGGTTCTTTTGCTGCAAACCGCATTAAAATCCATCAAGATGTCGAGCAACAGCGGCCAGTTGAAACTGAAACGGTGCACATATTGAGGCATGTCAACACAAAAGGCGCCTTAGCAAGGTACACTCTTTTTGTGTTAACATGCCTCATCTTGTGTGGAATTCTCGATTTCCTCAGTTTAAAGCGCTGATAACTGATAGTCTAGGTTTCAATGGTTGTAAAATGACACTTGCTTCCATGTATAGCCTTTCTATCCCATAATTTCCTTGTTTGAGATTTGGAATTTTTCGAGATTTTCTACCTTATCACCTTTTTCCAGTTGATCAACTAAAAGTGACATTTTGGGGTGTTTCCAATGCCCAGGTGCGGCTAAAACGCAGTCAACAGTTGTTCTATAGACAAAGACGGTTCTT
This sequence comes from Actinernus sp. WN-2022, assembly GCA_030867875.1. Taxonomy (NCBI): domain Eukaryota; kingdom Metazoa; phylum Cnidaria; class Anthozoa; order Actiniaria; family Actinernidae; genus Actinernus; species Actinernus sp. WN-2022. The sequence continues at coordinate 56,370 of JAOWCC010000373.1, forward strand.
TTGCTGCAAACCGCATTAAAATCCATCAAGATGTCGAGCAACAGCGGCCAGTTGAAACTGAAACGGTGCACATATTGAGGCATGTCAACACAAAAGGCGCCTTAGCAAGGTACACTCTTTTTGTGTTAACATGCCTCATCTTGTGTGGAATTCTCGATTTCCTCAGTTTAAAGCGCTGATAACTGATAGTCTAGGTTTCAATGGTTGTAAAATGACACTTGCTTCCATGTATAGCCTTTCTATCCCATAATTTCCTTGTTTGAGATTTGGAATTTTTCGAGATTTTCTACCTTATCACCTTTTTCCAGTTGATCAACTAAAAGTGACATTTTGGGGTGTTTCCAATGCCCAGGTGCGGCTAAAACGCAGTCAACAGTTGTTCTATAGACAAAGACGGTTCTTTTGCTGCAAACCGCATTAAAATCCATCAAGATTTCGAGCAACAGCGGCCAGTTGAAACTGAAACGGTGCACATATTGAGGCATGTCAACACAAAAGGCGCCTTAGCAAGGTACACTCTTTTTGTGTTAACATGCCTCATCTTGTGTGGAATTCTCGATTTGCTCAGTTTAAAGCGCTGATAACTGATAGTCTAGGTTTCAATGGTTGTAAAATGACACTTGCTTCCATGTATAGCCTTTCTATCCCATAATTTCCTTGTTTGAGATTTGGAATTTTTCGAGATTTTCTACCTTATCACCTTTTTCCAGTTGATCAACTAAAAGTGACATTTTGGGGTGTTTCCAATGCCCAGGTGCGGCTAAAACGCAGTCAACAGTTGTTCTATAGACAAAGACGGTTCTTTTGCTGCAAACCGCATTAAAATCCATCAAGATTTCGAGCAACAGCGGCCAGTTGAAACTGAAACGGTGCACATATAATTCTTGTGTGGAATTCTCGATTTCCTCAGTTTAAAGCGCTGATAACTGATAGTCTAGGTTTCAATGGTTGTAAAATGACACTTGCTTCCATGTATAGCCTTTCTATCCCATAATTTCCTTGTTTGAGATTTGGAATTTTTCGAGATTTTCTACCTTATCACCTTTTTCCAGTTGATCAACTAAAAGTGACATTTTGGGGTGTTTCCAATGCCCAGGTGCGGCTAAAACGCAGTCAACAGTTGTTCTATAGACAAAGACGGTTCTTTTGCTGCAAACCGCATTAAAATCCATCAAGATTTCGAGCAACAGCGGCCAGTTGAAACTGAAACGGTGCACATATTGAGGCATGTCAACACAAAAGGCGCCTTAGCAAGGTACACTCTTTTTGTGTTAACATGCCTCATCTTGTGTGGAATTCTCGATTTCCTCAGTTTAAAGCGCTGATAACTGATAGTCTAGGTTTCAATGGTTGTAAAATGACACTTGCTTCCATGTATAGCCTTTCTATCCCATAATTTCCTTGTTTGAGATTTGGAATTTTTCGAGATTTTCTACCTTATCACCTTTTTCCAGTTGATCAACTAAAAGTGACATTTTGGGGTGTTTCCAATGCCCAGGTGCGGCTAAAACGCAGTCAACAGTTGTTCTATAGACAAAGACGGTTCTTTTGCTGCAAACCGCATTAAAATCCATCAAGATGTCGAGCAACAGCGGCCAGTTGAAACTGAAACGGTGCACATATTGAGGCATGTCAACACAAAAGGCGCCTTAGCAAGGTACACTCTTTTTGTGTTAACATGCCTCATCTTGTGTGGAATTCTCGATTTCCTCAGTTTAAAGCGCTGATAACTGATAGTCTAGGTTTCAATGGTTGTAAAATGACACTTGCTTCCATGTATAGCCTTTCTATCCCATAATTTCCTTGTTTGAGATTTGGAATTTTTCGAGATTTTCTACCTTATCACCTTTTTCCAGTTGATCAACTAAAAGTGACATTTTGGGGTGTTTCCAATGCCCAGGTGCGGCTAAAACGCAGTCAACAGTTGTTCTATAGACAAAGACGGTTCTTTTGCTGCAAACCGCATTAAAATCCATCAAGATGTCGAGCAACAGCGGCCAGTTGAAACTGAAACGGTGCACATATTGAGGCATGTCAACACAAAAGGCGCCTTAGCAAGGTACACTCTTTTTGTGTTAACATGCCTCATCTTGTGTGGAATTCTCGATTTCCTCAGTTTAAAGCGCTGATAACTGATAGTCTAGGTTTCAATGGTTGTAAAATGACACTTGCTTCCATGTATAGCCTTTCTATCCCATAATTTCCTTGTTTGAGATTTGGAATTTTTCGAGATTTTCTACCTTATCACCTTTTTCCAGTTGATCAACTAAAAGTGACATTTTGGGGTGTTTCCAATGCCCAGGTGCGGCTAAAACGCAGTCAACAGTTGTTCTATAGACAAAGACGGTTCTTTTGCTGCAAACCGCATTAAAATCCATCAAGATGTCGAGCAACAGCGGCCAGTTGAAACTGAAACGGTGCACATATTGAGGCATGTCAACACAAAAGGCGCCTTAGCAAGGTACACTCTTTTTGTGTTAACATGCCTCATCTTGTGTGGAATTCTCGATTTCCTCAGTTTAAAGCGCTGATAACTGATAGTCTAGGTTTCAATGGTTGTAAAATGACACTTGCTTCCATGTATAGCCTTTCTATCCCATAATTTCCTTGTTTGAGATTTGGAATTTTTCGAGATTTTCTACCTTATCACCTTTTTCCAGTTGATCAACTAAAAGTGACATTTTGGGGTGTTTCCAATGCCCAGGTGCGGCTAAAACGCAGTCAACAGTTGTTCTATAGACAAAGACGGTTCTTTTGCTGCAAACCGCATTAAAATCCATCAAGATTTCGAGCAACAGCGGCCAGTTGAAACTGAAACGGTGCACATATTGAGGCATGTCAACACAAAAGGCGCCTTAGCAAGGTACACTCTTTTTGTGTTAACATGCCTCATCTTGTGTGGAATTCTCGATTTGCTCAGTTTAAAGCGCTGATAACTGATAGTCTAGGTTTCAATGGTTGTAAAATGACACTTGCTTCCATGTATAGCCTTTCTATCCCATAATTTCCTTGTTTGAGATTTGGAATTTTTCGAGATTTTCTACCTTATCACCTTTTTCCAGTTGATCAACTAAAAGTGACATTTTGGGGTGTTTCCAATGCCCAGGTGCGGCTAAAACGCAGTCAACAGTTGTTCTATAGACAAAGACGGTTCTTTTGCTGCAAACCGCATTAAAATCCATCAAGATTTCGAGCAACAGCGGCCAGTTGAAACTGAAACGGTGCACATATAATTCTTGTGTGGAATTCTCGATTTCCTCAGTTTAAAGCGCTGATAACTGATAGTCTAGGTTTCAATGGTTGTAAAATGACACTTGCTTCCATGTATAGCCTTTCTATCCCATAATTTCCTTGTTTGAGATTTGGAATTTTTCGAGATTTTCTACCTTATCACCTTTTTCCAGTTGATCAACTAAAAGTGACATTTTGGGGTGTTTCCAATGCCCAGGTGCGGCTAAAACGCAGTCAACAGTTGTTCTATAGACAAAGACGGTTCTTTTGCTGCAAACCGCATTAAAATCCATCAAGATTTCGAGCAACAGCGGCCAGTTGAAACTGAAACGGTGCACATATTGAGGCATGTCAACACAAAAGGCGCCTTAGCAAGGTACACTCTTTTTGTGTTAACATGCCTCATCTTGTGTGGAATTCTCGATTTCCTCAGTTTAAAGCGCTGATAACTGATAGTCTAGGTTTCAATGGTTGTAAAATGACACTTGCTTCCATGTATAGCCTTTCTATCCCATAATTTCCTTGTTTGAGATTTGGAATTTTTCGAGATTTTCTACCTTATCACCTTTTTCCAGTTGATCAACTAAAAGTGACATTTTGGGGTGTTTCCAATGCCCAGGTGCGGCTAAAACGCAGTCAACAGTTGTTCTATAGACAAAGACGGTTCTTTTGCTGCAAACCGCATTAAAATCCATCAAGATGTCGAGCAACAGCGGCCAGTTGAAACTGAAACGGTGCACATATTGAGGCATGTCAACACAAAAGGCGCCTTAGCAAGGTACACTCTTTTTGTGTTAACATGCCTCATCTTGTGTGGAATTCTCGATTTCCTCAGTTTAAAGCGCTGATAACTGATAGTCTAGGTTTCAATGGTTGTAAAATGACACTTGCTTCCATGTATAGCCTTTCTATCCCATAATTTCCTTGTTTGAGATTTGGAATTTTTCGAGATTTTCTACCTTATCACCTTTTTCCAGTTGATCAACTAAAAGTGACATTTTGGGGTGTTTCCAATGCCCAGGTGCGGCTAAAACGCAGTCAGCAGTTGTTCTATAGACAAAGACGGTTCTTTTGCTGCAAACCGCATTAAAATCCATCAAGATGTCGAGCAACAGCGGCCAGTTGAAACTGAAACGGTGCACATATTGAGGCATGTCAACACAAAAGGCGCCTTAGCAAGGTACACTCTTTTTGTGTTAACATGCCTCATCTTGTGTGGAATTCTCGATTTCCTCAGTTTAAAGCGCTGATAACTGATAGTCTAGGTTTCAATGGTTGTAAAATGACACTTGCTTCCATGTATAGCCTTTCTATCCCATAATTTCCTTGTTTGAGATTTGGAATTTTTCGAGATTTTCTACCTTATCACCTTTTTCCAGTTGATCAACTAAAAGTGACATTTTGGGGTGTTTCCAATGCCCAGGTGCGGCTAAAACGCAGTCAACAGTTGTTCTATAGACAAAGACGGTTCTTTTGCTGCAAACCGCATTAAAATCCATCAAGATGTCGAGCAACAGCGGCCAGTTGAAACTGAAACGGTGCACATATTGAGGCATGTCAACACAAAAGGCGCCTTAGCAAGGTACACTCTTTTTGTGTTAACATGCCTCATCTTGTGTGGAATTCTCGATTTCCTCAGTTTAAAGCGCTGATAACTGATAGTCTAGGTTTCAATGGTTGTAAAATGACACTTGCTTCCATGTATAGCCTTTCTATCCCATAATTTCCTTGTTTGAGATTTGGAATTTTTCGAGATTTTCTACCTTATCACCTTTTTCCAGTTGATCAACTAAAAGTGACATTTTGGGGTGTTTCCAATGCCCAGGTGCGGCTAAAACGCAGTCAACAGTTGTTCTATAGACAAAGACGGTTCTTTTGCTGCAAACCGCATTAAAATCCATCAAGATGTCGAGCAACAGCGGCCAGTTGAAACTGAAACGGTGCACATATTGAGGCATGTCAACACAAAAGGCGCCTTAGCAAGGTACACTCTTTTTGTGTTAACATGCCTCATCTTGTGTGGAATTCTCGATTTCCTCAGTTTAAAGCGCTGATAACTGATAGTCTAGGTTTCAATGGTTGTAAAATGACACTTGCTTCCATGTATAGCCTTTCTATCCCATAATTTCCTTGTTTGAGATTTGGAATTTTTCGAGATTTTCTACCTTATCACCTTTTTCCAGTTGATCAACTAAAAGTGACATTTTGGGGTGTTTCCAATGCCCAGGTGCGGCTAAAACGCAGTCAACAGTTGTTCTATAGACAAAGACGGTTCTTTTGCTGCAAACCGCATTAAAATCCATCAAGATGTCGAGCAACAGCGGCCAGTTGAAACTGAAACGGTGCACATATTGAGGCATGTCAACACAAAAGGCGCCTTAGCAAGGTACACTCTTTTTGTGTTAACATGCCTCATCTTGTGTGGAATTCTCGATTTCCTCAGTTTAAAGCGCTGATAACTGATAGTCTAGGTTTCAATGGTTGTAAAATGACACTTGCTTCCATGTATAGCCTTTCTATCCCATAATTTCCTTGTTTGAGATTTGGAATTTTTCGAGATTTTCTACCTTATCACCTTTTTCCAGTTGATCAACTAAAAGTGACATTTTGGGGTGTTTCCAATGCCCAGGTGCGGCTAAAACGCAGTCAACAGTTGTTCTATAGACAAAGACGGTTCTTTTGCTGCAAACCGCATTAAAATCCATCAAGATTTCGAGCAACAGCGGCCAGTTGAAACTGAAACGGTGCACATATTGAGGCATGTCAACACAAAAGGCGCCTTAGCAAGGTACACTCTTTTTGTGTTAACATGCCTCATCTTGTGTGGAATTCTCGATTTGCTCAGTTTAAAGCGCTGATAACTGATAGTCTAGGTTTCAATGGTTGTAAAATGACACTTGCTTCCATGTATAGCCTTTCTATCCCATAATTTCCTTGTTTGAGATTTGGAATTTTTCGAGATTTTCTACCTTATCACCTTTTTCCAGTTGATCAACTAAAAGTGACATTTTGGGTGTTTCAATGCCCAGGTGCGGCTAAAACGCAGTCAACAGTTGTTCTATAGACAAAGACGGTTCTTTTGCTGCAAACCGCATTAAAATCCATCAAGATTTCGAGCAACAGCGGCCAGTTGAAACTGAAACGGTGCACATATAATTCTTGTGTGGAATTCTCGATTTCCTCAGTTTAAAGCGCTGATAACTGATAGTCTAGGTTTCAATGGTTGTAAAATGACACTTGCTTCCATGTATAGCCTTTCTATCCCATAATTTCCTTGTTTGAGATTTGGAATTTTTCGAGATTTTCTACCTTATCACCTTTTTCCAGTTGATCAACTAAAAGTGACATTTTGGGGTGTTTCCAATGCCCAGGTGCGGCTAAAACGCAGTCAACAGTTGTTCTATAGACAAAGACGGTTCTTTTGCTGCAAACCGCATTAAAATCCATCAAGATTTCGAGCAACAGCGGCCAGTTGAAACTGAAACGGTGCACATATTGAGGCATGTCAACACAAAAGGCGCCTTAGCAAGGTACACTCTTTTTGTGTTAACATGCCTCATCTTGTGTGGAATTCTCGATTTCCTCAGTTTAAAGCGCTGATAACTGATAGTCTAGGTTTCAATGGTTGTAAAATGACACTTGCTTCCATGTATAGCCTTTCTATCCCATAATTTCCTTGTTTGAGATTTGGAATTTTTCGAGATTTTCTACCTTATCACCTTTTTCCAGTTGATCAACTAAAAGTGACATTTTGGGGTGTTTCCAATGCCCAGGTGCGGCTAAAACGCAGTCAACAGTTGTTCTATAGACAAAGACGGTTCTTTTGCTGCAAACCGCATTAAAATCCATCAAGATGTCGAGCAACAGCGGCCAGTTGAAACTGAAACGGTGCACATATTGAGGCATGTCAACACAAAAGGCGCCTTAGCAAGGTACACTCTTTTTGTGTTAACATGCCTCATCTTGTGTGGAATTCTCGATTTCCTCAGTTTAAAGCGCTGATAACTGATAGTCTAGGTTTCAATGGTTGTAAAATGACACTTGCTTCCATGTATAGCCTTTCTATCCCATAATTTCCTTGTTTGAGATTTGGAATTTTTCGAGATTTTCTACCTTATCACCTTTTTCCAGTTGATCAACTAAAAGTGACATTTTGGGGTGTTTCCAATGCCCAGGTGCGGCTAAAACGCAGTCAGCAGTTGTTCTATAGACAAAGACGGTTCTTTTGCTGCAAACCGCATTAAAATCCATCAAGATGTCGAGCAACAGCGGCCAGTTGAAACTGAAACGGTGCACATATTGAGGCATGTCAACACAAAAGGCGCCTTAGCAAGGTACACTCTTTTTGTGTTAACATGCCTCATCTTGTGTGGAATTCTCGATTTCCTCAGTTTAAAGCGCTGATAACTGATAGTCTAGGTTTCAATGGTTGTAAAATGACACTTGCTTCCATGTATAGCCTTTCTATCCCATAATTTCCTTGTTTGAGATTTGGAATTTTTCGAGATTTTCTACCTTATCACCTTTTTCCAGTTGATCAACTAAAAGTGACATTTTGGGGTGTTTCCAATGCCCAGGTGCGGCTAAAACGCAGTCAACAGTTGTTCTATAGACAAAGACGGTTCTTTTGCTGCAAACCGCATTAAAATCCATCAAGATGTCGAGCAACAGCGGCCAGTTGAAACTGAAACGGTGCACATATTGAGGCATGTCAACACAAAAGGCGCCTTAGCAAGGTACACTCTTTTTGTGTTAACATGCCTCATCTTGTGTGGAATTCTCGATTTCCTCAGTTTAAAGCGCTGATAACTGATAGTCTAGGTTTCAATGGTTGTAAAATGACACTTGCTTCCATGTATAGCCTTTCTATCCCATAATTTCCTTGTTTGAGATTTGGAATTTTTCGAGATTTTCTACCTTATCACCTTTTTCCAGTTGATCAACTAAAAGTGACATTTTGGGGTGTTTCCAATGCCCAGGTGCGGCTAAAACGCAGTCAACAGTTGTTCTATAGACAAAGACGGTTCTTTTGCTGCAAACCGCATTAAAATCCATCAAGATTTCGAGCAACAGCGGCCAGTTGAAACTGAAACGGTGCACATATTGAGGCATGTCAACACAAAAGGCGCCTTAGCAAGGTACACTCTTTTTGTGTTAACATGCCTCATCTTGTGTGGAATTCTCGATTTGCTCAGTTTAAAGCGCTGATAACTGATAGTCTAGGTTTCAATGGTTGTAAAATGACACTTGCTTCCATGTATAGCCTTTCTATCCCATAATTTCCTTGTTTGAGATTTGGAATTTTTCGAGATTTTCTACCTTATCACCTTTTTCCAGTTGATCAACTAAAAGTGACATTTTGGGGTGTTTCCAATGCCCAGGTGCGGCTAAAACGCAGTCAACAGTTGTTCTATAGACAAAGACGGTTCTTTTGCTGCAAACCGCATTAAAATCCATCAAGATTTCGAGCAACAGCGGCCAGTTGAAACTGAAACGGTGCACATATAATTCTTGTGTGGAATTCTCGATTTCCTCAGTTTAAAGCGCTGATAACTGATAGTCTAGGTTTCAATGGTTGTAAAATGACACTTGCTTCCATGTATAGCCTTTCTATCCCATAATTTCCTTGTTTGAGATTTGGAATTTTTCGAGATTTTCTACCTTATCACCTTTTTCCAGTTGATCAACTAAAAGTGACATTTTGGGGTGTTTCCAATGCCCAGGTGCGGCTAAAACGCAGTCAACAGTTGTTCTATAGACAAAGACGGTTCTTTTGCTGCAAACCGCATTAAAATCCATCAAGATTTCGAGCAACAGCGGCCAGTTGAAACTGAAACGGTGCACATATTGAGGCATGTCAACACAAAAGGCGCCTTAGCAAGGTACACTCTTTTTGTGTTAACATGCCTCATCTTGTGTGGAATTCTCGATTTCCTCAGTTTAAAGCGCTGATAACTGATAGTCTAGGTTTCAATGGTTGTAAAATGACACTTGCTTCCATGTATAGCCTTTCTATCCCATAATTTCCTTGTTTGAGATTTGGAATTTTTCGAGATTTTCTACCTTATCACCTTTTTCCAGTTGATCAACTAAAAGTGACATTTTGGGGTGTTTCCAATGCCCAGGTGCGGCTAAAACGCAGTCAACAGTTGTTCTATAGACAAAGACGGTTCTTTTGCTGCAAACCGCATTAAAATCCATCAAGATGTCGAGCAACAGCGGCCAGTTGAAACTGAAACGGTGCACATATTGAGGCATGTCAACACAAAAGGCGCCTTAGCAAGGTACACTCTTTTTGTGTTAACATGCCTCATCTTGTGTGGAATTCTCGATTTCCTCAGTTTAAAGCGCTGATAACTGATAGTCTAGGTTTCAATGGTTGTAAAATGACACTTGCTTCCATGTATAGCCTTTCTATCCCATAATTTCCTTGTTTGAGATTTGGAATTTTTCGAGATTTTCTACCTTATCACCTTTTTCCAGTTGATCAACTAAAAGTGACATTTTGGGGTGTTTCCAATGCCCACGTGCGGCTAAAACGCAGTCAACAGTTGTTCTATAGACAAAGACGGTTCTTTTGCTGCAAACCGCATTAAAATCCATCAAGATGTCGAGCAACAGCGGCCAGTTGAAACTGAAACGGTGCACATATTGAGGCATGTCAACACAAAAGGCGCCTTAGCAAGGTACACTCTTTTTGTGTTAACATGCCTCATCTTGTGTGGAATTCTCGATTTCCTCAGTTTAAAGCGCTGATAACTGATAGTCTAGGTTTCAATGGTTGTAAAATGACACTTGCTTCCATGTATAGCCTTTCTATCCCATAATTTCCTTGTTTGAGATTTGGAATTTTTCGAGATTTTCTACCTTATCACCTTTTTCCAGTTGATCAACTAAAAGTGACATTTTGGGGTATTTCCAATGCCCAGGTGCGGCTAAAACGCAGTCAACAGTTGTTCTATAGACAAAGACGGTTCTTTTGCTGCAAACCGCATTAAAATCCATCAAGATGTCGAGCAACAGCGGCCAGTTGAAACTGAAACGGTGCACATATTGAGGCATGTCAACACAAAAGGCGCCTTAGCAAGGTACACTCTTTTTGTGTTAACATGCCTCATCTTGTGTGGAATTCTCGATTTCCTCAGTTTAAAGCGCTGATAACTGATAGTCTAGGTTTCAATGGTTGTAAAATGACACTTGCTTCCATGTATAGCCTTTCTATCCCATAATTTCCTTGTTTGAGATTTGGAATTTTTCGAGATTTTCTACCTTATCACCTTTTTCCAGTTGATCAACTAAAAGTGACATTTTGGGGTGTTTCCAATGCCCACGTGCGGCTAAAACGCAGTCAACAGTTGTTCTATAGACAAAGACGGTTCTTTTGCTGCAAACCGCATTAAAATCCATCAAGATTTCGAGCAACAGCGGCCAGTTGAAACTGAAACGGTGCACATATTGAGGCATGTCAACACAAAAGGCGCCTTAGCAAGGTACACTCTTTTTGTGTTAACATGCCTCATCTTGTGTGGAATTCTCGATTTCCTCAGTTTAAAGCGCTGATAACTGATAGTCTAGGTTTCAATGGTTGTAAAATGACACTTGCTTCCATGTATAGCCTTTCTATCCCATAATTTCCTTGTTTGAGATTTGGAATTTTTCGAGATTTTCTACCTTATCACCTTTTTCCAGTTGATCAACTAAAAGTGACATTTTGGGGTGTTTCCAATGCCCAGGTGCGGCTAAAACGCAGTCAACAGTTGTTCTATAGACAAAGACGGTTCTTTTGCTGCAAACCGCATTAAAATCCATCAAGATTTCGAGCAACAGCGGCCAGTTGAAACTGAAACGGTGCACATATTGAGGCATGTCAACACAAAAGGCGCCTTAGCAAGGTACACTCTTTTTGTGTTAACATGCCTCATCTTGTGTGGAATTCTCGATTTCCTCAGTTTAAAGCGCTGATAACTGATAGTCTAGGTTTCAATGGTTGTAAAATGACACTTGCTTCCATGTATAGCCTTTCTATCCCATAATTTCCTTGTTTGAGATTTGGAATTTTTCGAGATTTTCTACCTTATCACCTTTTTCCAGTTGATCAACTAAAAGTGACATTTTGGGGTGTTTCCAATGCCCAGGTGCGGCTAAAACGCAGTCAACAGTTGTTCTATAGACAAAGACGGTTCTTTTGCTGCAAACCGCATTAAAATCCATCAAGATGTCGAGCAACAGCGGCCAGTTGAAACTGAAACGGTGCACATATTGAGGCATGTCAACACAAAAGGCGCCTTAGCAAGGTACACTCTTTTTGTGTTAACATGCCTCATCTTGTGTGGAATTCTCGATTTCCTCAGTTTAAAGCGCTGATAACTGATAGTCTAGGTTTCAATGGTTGTAAAATGACACTTGCTTCCATGTATAGCCTTTCTATCCCATAATTTCCTTGTTTGAGATTTGGAATTTTTCGAGATTTTCTACCTTATCACCTTTTTCCAGTTGATCAACTAAAAGTGACATTTTGGGGTATTTCCAATGCCCAGGTGCGGCTAAAACGCAGTCAACAGTTGTTCTATAGACAAAGACGGTTCTTTTGCTGCAAACCGCATTAAAATCCATCAAGATGTCGAGCAACAGCGGCCAGTTGAAACTGAAACGGTGCACATATTGAGGCATGTCAACACAAAAGGCGCCTTAGCAAGGTACACTCTTTTTGTGTTAACATGCCTCATCTTGTGTGGAATTCTCGATTTCCTCAGTTTAAAGCGCTGATAACTGATAGTCTAGGTTTCAATGGTTGTAAAATGACACTTGCTTCCATGTATAGCCTTTCTATCCCATAATTTCCTTGTTTGAGATTTGGAATTTTTCGAGATTTTCTACCTTATCACCTTTTTCCAGTTGATCAACTAAAAGTGACATTTTGGGGTGTTTCCAATGCCCACGTGCGGCTAAAACGCAGTCAACAGTTGTTCTATAGACAAAGACGGTTCTTTTGCTGCAAACCGCATTAAAATCCATCAAGATGTCGAGCAACAGCGGCCAGTTGAAACTGAAACGGTGCACATATTGAGGCATGTCAACACAAAAGGCGCCTTAGCAAGGTACACTCTTTTTGTGTTAACATGCCTCATCTTGTGTGGAATTCTCGATTTCCTCAGTTTAAAGCGCTGATAACTGATAGTCTAGGTTTCAATGGTTGTAAAATGACACTTGCTTCCATGTATAGCCTTTCTATCCCATAATTTCCTTGTTTGAGATTTGGAATTTTTCGAGATTTTCTACCTTATCACCTTTTTCCAGTTGATCAACTAAAAGTGACATTTTGGGGTGTTTCCAATGCCCAGGTGCGGCTAAAACGCAGTCAACAGTTGTTCTATAGACAAAGACGGTTCTTTTGCTGCAAACCGCATTAAAATCCATCAAGATGTCGAGCAACAGCGGCCAGTTGAAACTGAAACGGTGCACATATTGAGGCATGTCAACACAAAAGGCGCCTTAGCAAGGTACACTCTTTTTGTGTTAACATGCCTCATCTTGTGTGGAATTCTCGATTTCCTCAGTTTAAAGCGCTGATAACTGATAGTCTAGGTTTCAATGGTTGTAAAATGACACTTGCTTCCATGTATAGCCTTTCTATCCCATAATTTCCTTGTTTGAGATTTGGAATTTTTCGAGATTTTCTACCTTATCACCTTTTTCCAGTTGATCAACTAAAAGTGACATTTTGGGGTGTTTCCAATGCCCAGGTGCGGCTAAAACGCAGTCAACAGTTGTTCTATAGACAAAGACGGTTCTTTTGCTGCAAACCGCATTAAAATCCATCAAGATGTCGAGCAACAGCGGCCAGTTGAAACTGAAACGGTGCACATATTGAGGCATGTCAACACAAAAGGCGCCTTAGCAAGGTACACTCTTTTTGTGTTAACATGCCTCATCTTGTGTGGAATTCTCGATTTCCTCAGTTTAAAGCGCTGATAACTGATAGTCTAGGTTTCAATGGTTGTAAAATGACACTTGCTTCCATGTATAGCCTTTCTATCCCATAATTTCCTTGTTTGAGATTTGGAATTTTTCGAGATTTTCTACCTTATCACCTTTTTCCAGTTGATCAACTAAAAGTGACATTTTGGGGTGTTTCCAATGCCCAGGTGCGGCTAAAACGCAGTCAACAGTTGTTCTATAGACAAAGACGGTTCTTTTGCTGCAAACCGCATTAAAATCCATCAAGATGTCGAGCAACAGCGGCCAGTTGAAACTGAAACGGTGCACATATTGAGGCATGTCAACACAAAAGGCGCCTTAGCAAGGTACACTCTTTTTGTGTTAACATGCCTCATCTTGTGTGGAATTCTCGATTTCCTCAGTTTAAAGCGCTGATAACTGATAGTCTA